>CAHIKZ030005072.1:267500-307500 GCA_903632075.3 Acanthosepion pharaonis
AAAACGAAAAAAACTTAATATAAAGCAAGGAATGATGATAGATAGACATAATTTATTTAATAGATTCAATCAACACGAGTGGACAGACTTTCATTTTCATTGGCTCCTATAGCATCTGTATAAACATATATATATATATATATATATATATATATATATATATATATATATATATATATATATATATGGGGTGTGTGTATGTGTGTGTGTGTGAACTATGAACAGGTCTACACAATTGTCAAGCATATTCACGCATAAAAAATTATTTATTTACAGACAAGTTGCGACCGTTGTTTATAACCAGTAAAGGTGAGATGATCATATATATATAAAACAAACTTATCAAATTGACTGTCCTCGACACTAAATGCGTGCGACTCACACCCCCCCACACACATACATACTCACAGACGCACCCACACACACGTACACAAACACATATATATTTACGAAGCGTAAATCATATTTAGTTTAACATATACATACACAGACAACCTCGACAAGCGTTTACAGGATTCAATCCCTACATGTCTTGTTAAAACAGCGTAGGTACGATGCACGCAGGTCCTTTTTCGTTATTATCTGTGAATTGCCATGACTTCTCGGGAAATAAAGGGAAGTTTCTCATTGAAGGGGTCAAAAATTGACACTTAATTTATTTTAGTTGGTACTTTGTTTTAACTAACAATCAGTGATATTTCTAGCAAATCTGACATTCACCAATGTTGACCACATATGGTCTGATTCTTCCGTCGTATAATTCGAGATTCCTGACAGAATGCAATGAAGGGTCTCTGTTGCTTCAAGTTTCTTCTTCATCTGCGAGGAAATAGTCCAACATTAACTGAAATAGAAGAGATTACATATTACATAGCAGTTCAGTACATTTCCTTTGTTTATAACGAATTTTTTACGTTTCTTAATATTTGGTTTAGCTTTTCGAAATATATATATATATATATATATATATATATATATATGAGCTCCACTTTATATATCTCTATTTATAAAAGGCAGGATGTGTGTGTGTAACGAATGCACGGCCGCAATTTTCGACGGATTTGCACCAAAATTTATATGAACATGCTCCAAGTTAGCGGGAAGGCCAAGACCGACTTTGCATTTCCCAACTCTCATCGTTAGTGGAAATAATCGATTTTTTCATGCTTCTGCAGCAGTTTTCATGTAGTTTGCGGCCATTTTTGTACTGACCAGAGTGAGAGCCTATAGATGGCAGCCACGAATAGGCAGGAAGATTCTATTGGCCAGCGTGAGAGCCAACAGCTGACGGACACGAATGTTAACTAGCATGCAAAAAAAATCAATAGCTGCATTCGTCACAAGTGGGAAAAATTTAAATCTGCATGGCACTTTACTCCAATTGGCTCATTCGCTTGCTTAAACACAACGTTGATTCTGATTCCGCAGAACTGGGTTGGTTGTGAAAAAGTATTTGTTGTTAACATTCTTTTTTCATTCGGTTTTTCCAGTTACGAGTCCTTTTTTAAAGCTGATCGTTTTGTGTTCATTTTGTTTAGTTCTTTCTTCGTAACAGATTTAGTATAGAGCTTAGAAAAAATTCGCAGTGTGAGATAGGCAAGAAGTAAGGCATGTAACAATATCAGCTCGGCAAAGGGATCTCCTTTAAAGGCAAGGAAGGGCAAAAAATATTTTTAAGTCGTGTGATAGCAATTGCTTTATGAGTTGTACGATTTTTGAATCAAGCTCAGGCAACTCCCGGCCATGCTGCTAGTATATATATATATATATATATATATATATATATATATATATATATATATATATATTCCCTGTACCTTTTTCAGTAAGTACCTGACACCTCATGCTATCCTCTACGTTTATAAGAGCCAGAGCAGACCTAAAATAGAGTACTGTTGCCATATTTAGGCAGGAGCTACCTAATCCTCACTTTTCAGTTTTGAAAGAGTCCGAAAACGTCTAAGTGTCCTTCTTGAAGAAGAATTATTTTCCACCCTCCAACCTCTCTCTCACAGGCCGAATGTGGCGAATCTCTCACTGCTCTATCGCTACTAACATGAAAAATGCCCGGACAAACTACATTCATTGTTTTCGCCAGTTTTCACCTTCACGGCTAGGACTCGCCATGCTACATGCATTGTAGCAAAACACCTTTATACCTTACGCGGCTATCATCAGCCCCTAAGTGTCTGTCTCGGAGCTTTGTTTTAAATTTATTTTCAATGTCAGTCCTCCTCTGGTAGACGCCTTGTTAAGGAGAATGGGTTTGTGTTAGCGACTGGTGGAGGCATAAGGTATCTTGTCCCGGGGAAAGCGGTCTGGGGTTGGAGTTTATTTATGGCTAGAACCTTTCGTCGTTTGTAGTGTAATATCAGTTCCTAATATGTGGCGTTTCTTATACGAGCCCAGAGTGTGTTTTTCTGGGGTTCACGGTAAACAGTTCTTGTACTACTGGTGTCTAATATTATTAATAAGCGATGGAGGACTTAAACTTAAACCTCTAAAGATTAATGCAAATTAGTTGAATTTTAGACTTATAGATTGTGGGTAATATCAGATCACCTAGTGGAATGAATCCTGCTGTCTAACATACATATATGCGTATATATTTTCAAAAATACATATATGTACATTTACATGTCCATACATATATGCCACTATACACACACATACACCTCTAAGGACTGACATTGAAAATAAATTAAAACAATGCTCCGAGGCAGACACTTCGGGACTGATGATGGTCACATACTTACGGCTTGAAATGGACTATCCCATGTTGACATAATTTTTTTGTTGTTGTAAAAATACGTATGCTCTGTTATAATAAATACGTCGATCTCTCTGTGGATCATTTTTAATAATATTACTAGGATCCTCCCGGATTATATGCCAATGGATCCTGTTATCCGGACTATATATATATAGTTGTACGGATATGATTTTGTAACCCTGGGTTTCACGCTTTTGAGATCATCAGACAAACTCTCTCTCTCTCTCTCTCTCTCTCTCTCTCTCTATATATATATATATATATATTGAACAATAAATAAATACTAAATTAATTAAAATCTTCAGACACACTGGGTTGTACATTAATATTATTTCGTTTTTTTATTATTATTTCATTTAGATTCCTTGACTAGTTTCGGCCCCAAAATGGCCATCATCAGGAGAAGAAATATTTCTGCTTGCTGGTAGCAGTAAACTACACAAATGAATGTCTTGCTGGAGAAAATGAACTTTTGTCTGTAGTTTTTATTTGTTTTGTTTTTTTATTTGTTTTTTATCTTTTTAACATGAATCTTTTAACATTCCTTGTGTTGGCCAAACAGTCTCTTTTAAGTTGTTATTTGAGATAAGAGCTGGATAGATCTATGCTTCTCTGAATTCCCCTGGTCAGTTTGACAGTTTTATTGGCCTGGAGAGGGGATGTGTCTGTGTTTAGTGTTTGTGTGTGTGTTATTTGGTTCTTAAGAAGTGAGTGAGTATGATATGTGTAAGCGTGTGTATTGCTGTGGGTGTGTGTTATCATTTGGCTCATTAAGGAGTGAGTGAGTATGATGTGTGTGAGTGTGTATATTCGTGTGGGTGTGTGTATAATTGTGAGGCCTCCACACCTCCGTATGCATGTCTGTCTTGTGTGGGTGAGAAATGTGGGTAGGTTTTGATTTGTTGAGTTATATATTAGTACTATCTATATTGTTAAATTTATGGTTTAGCCCGGCTGGATATTGTTTTTAGACGTTGTATCCACTTATTTTCATGGGACTCTAAAATCTTTCCAGTGTTATCTGCTCTGAACTTCTCTATATATTCTATATATATATATATATATATATATATATATATATATATATATATATATATATATATATATGGTCTAATGATTGCGTTTAGCATGAAACAGTCGGTCGCCACTGAGTGTTGACTTCAATGTTCACTTTCATATTTACATACTCTTTATCTCAGATATTGAGCACTTAATCCCATAAATATAGCGTACCTTTAAGCTATATTTATTCATATATATATATATATATATATATATATATATATATATATATAGCTGTGGCACAGCGAAACAGGCTTGTATGTGGATGACCAAATTAGGCTCTCTTCATTTTCATTGGGCACTATTAAGAAAAAGCTACTTTCAAAACTGTAGCCGTCACCGCTATTAACGCACCGCTTTCCATTAATGAATTGAGTACAGGTAGGATCTCCGACTGATGCCAAATCGGTCGGGTTTCGATCCCGGCTTGACAATGGGATGTCTAGTCACATTGCTGAGTTGTGATACTACGAAACAAGTTTGTATGTGGATGACCAAATATATATTAATAAATAAGTTAATACACCGGTATTGCACTTAGTCATGGCTGGCATTTAGTCATGGCTTACATCTAGCCACCTAACTCCCCAGACTGCAACACTATGATTATTATGTGTGGGGCGTAGTTAAGCTGGAGACCAACAAAACTCCATGTCACACCAAAGATGATACTAAAGGCAAAGATTATGGTAGCGCACGCCAAACTTAGACAGGGAGACCATCCAGAAGAGTCGCAGGAGATTCCGAAGTCGTCTGGAGGCCGTGGTTGATGACAATTGCGATTTTATGGAATAAATCTACTCTTTAGTATTTCAAGATATCTTTGTGTAATTTTGGTAAATATATCTGTTAAAATGAGTTGTCAGTGTTATTTCATTGCTGCGTAATTTAGACGATAATTTATCCATCGCAAGCTATATATATATATATATATATATATATATATATATATATATAAAAGTGAACATAGAAGTCAACACTTAGAGGCGACTGTCTGTTTCATGCTAGATGCAATCGTCAGGTCACGAGTGCTGTTATTTTTCTCGGCTATTTATATATAGTTTGTATTAGTTTGCTTCAAAATTGAGAGAGTTTTTAGGTTAAAATTTGTGTTGAAGTCGATTTTTCGTTTTTCGTGGCTTTTCGCTAAATGCAGTGGTGCAGAAATAAAAATGAGGTATCATTGAGCTCGTCATGATGTAAGTAACCTACAAACTGAGTTTGAACGAAATCGAAAGACAAAAGTTGAATTTATCGATATTTGATCGGCTTTATCGATTATTATCTATCTTTTACATTGTACAATGTATGTGCAAAGTTTTGTCACAATTGGTTGGATGGATCTCGAGCGGAAAAAAAATCCCACAGACAGGCAGACAGACACAGACATTCTCTGTTTTATATATGCAGATTGTGTCCAATTTGAGAGTCTTTCGAGCGTTCGATAAATTCTATAATAAAAAAGAAGAATGCTGAATTCGGATAGAATAAACATGTTTCTCGAAGCAATTGCTCAGGCACATGAACACACAAGTGATAAATACGCTTCTAAGATTTTCCTATCATTGGGGAGGATTTAACAGTAGTGTAATAATTTGATTTAACAATGAAATTTAACTGTGAGTTCTCACGATCGAAATTTGAAGCTGGTAACACGTAATAACGAGTCTGTTTTGTCAGATTAACCCAATACGTATTTTAGGAGTACATAACACCTTCTCCCTGACCCAGGGGTCGAGTTAACAGGTACGCGTCTGACATTGTCAAAAACTTGTTGGCGAGTTTTTGACAATCAAATTTGTTCACTCTCTTTCTGGCGTCCACGATTCAGCAGGTGTCCTTTTCCCACCCACGTTCAAATACAGGGATATTTTGGTTAAAGATAAGGAAAAGAGTGGGGGTGGGGGAGCGCTTAAAATGCCAAGATTAGATCGCTTATATGTCAGGGCAAGAGCTTGGGAAAGTAATTTATACTTAAAAAAATAAAAATAAATTGCATGCTATCATTTCGTCTGAAACAAATATCCAATATTATTTTTGTAAGATATAATATTAAATAGATTTTAGCTATCTATTAACATATGTAGGTAGAGCTTATATGTAACGATCTAGTGTGTGGTATACAGCTTACTAGATATATATATATATATATATATATATATATATATATATATATATATATATATATCTTGTGGCTTATACAGGGTGCGGCATTAATAACTCCCATATTTTAAAGTTGTATTTTCTTCGAGAAAAAAAATTGCTTCTTTTTACTCTGTAATTGAAAATTCAAAGGGAGAGACATTAAGATAATTTTTAGTAAAAACTGCAAAATAGATCACCCCAGAGAAAACTAGACAAGGGAAATACAAATGTATGATAGGATATATTTTTTAAGATGATAAAAAGGAGGCAAAAAATAATACCAAGCTATGGACAGAACATTTCCCAATTAAATTCGGATCAAATGCCGCCTAGCTAAAGAGGAATGACTCAACGAAAACTGTGCGAAATTAGAAAGAATGAGTAAAAAGCTGTAAATGTTCAATGCAAAGTTCTAAACGTGTTAAACAGGAGGCAGTAGTTTTTCAGATTGTATCTGGAATCAAATGGTGGAAGCGTTAAATGAACTCATGCTAATGATCTAAAATTAGCTGAGTTATATGTTTGGGATGAAATCTGAGAAGAGTAACTTTCATTTGTGAGGGTTGAGAGAGAGAGAGAGAGAGAGAGAGAGAGAGAGAGAGAGAGAGAGAGAAATTCCCTGAAGTTGCATAAAAGGATATGTCGATGTTATTAAAGCCAGTAGAGAAAATTAGTCTGGACCTTCTGAAAGACAAATTGAGTACAATGGGAGAAAAGAGTACAATTCGGAGAGAACATAATCAAATGGCCTTTTTTTTTTTTTTTTTTTTAAGCAATTCACCCCAAGCAAGGCGGGAGTGCCACTATCACGCAAAGGGGTTACAGAGGATTGAGAACAAGAGTAAAGAGGCGTGTTTGAGGAAAGGATACAGACAGGAAACAAACTCAGGGTGTCAGATGTTGATTGACATTACAATTGAATTTTTGAAGATTATAGTCATCGGGGAAGCAAGTAAGGGGAAGGGAGTTCCACAGACGGGAAGCGCGGGAGAAGAAGCTGTTTGAGAAGAAGACACGGTTACATTTAACCGTTTTGACAGTGAAAGGGTGGCACCGAGATGCCAGCCTAGTAGCTCGTTTAAATTCATGCAGTCTGGGAATCAGCGAAACTGGCACATCGGAACAGTTGCCTAGAAAATATTTGGAGAAGAGATAGAGGGAGACCACGGAACGTCTGTGGGATAGCGATTGTAGACTAGATCAGATCAGGATTTATCATTTTGCATATTCGTTTCTGGATTTTGTCAAGGATGTCGAGACGTACCGCGGGAGCACCAGACCATATATGACAGCAATATTCCATGCAAGGTTTTGATTTATAGATTTGAAGGATGGACTCAGACGAGAAAAACTTTCTTGCGTGACGCAGAAAGCCAGCTTTCTTTGCGCTAGTTGAAGCTATTGTTTCAATGCATTTGTTCCACCTCCTGTCAGTGGACAGCGTGAGACCAAGCAGGCGTAACGAGGCGCTCTCAAGGAGTTAGGAATCAGTTATTCTGCTAAATTAGGCTGAGAAAGCACAGGATGAAATCCATTAATCCGAAGGTGTTGGCGAGTGTCAATGAGAACGAGAGAGGGACGCCATTTAGCGTTCTTTACCGAAACAGATCGAATCAGCTGTCGAAAGAAAAACAAAACCCACTATTGTAGAAACAGGGAAATTGACAAAGAAGGACAAACCAGGAAAAAGATAAACATACATTAATTGAAACAAAAGTAAGGGGAGTTGCGACCCCCAAGTTGAAAGAGTAAATTAAAAGGGGAAGTTAAGAGACCAAGGTTGAATGATTAAATTATAATTTAATGATCATGATAATTATAATATATGATTATAGTTATAATTTAATGATACATGATCAAGAAACGGAAAAGAAGAAGCACCTTTCAATTTTACTGCATGTTTTGTAGAAAAACTATGCAAGAAGAACATTTCTAGTTGATGTTTTTTCTCTCGTTTTAGGGAAGGGAATGATGTAACACCAAATCTGTGAGGTGGTTAAATATTAAAAGAGTTAAGTCTAAAATGAAATATAAACTGGAAGATATTGAGATAGATATATATATATATAGAGAGAGAGAATGCAAGATATATTCCCTGGTAATGGGGAAGTAGAAAAAGGGCCATCAAGATTGTTACGCCCCTACGAATTGGAACGATGCACCAAGAGTTTACTTTCTTTTATCGCTATAAAATCTGGTGTACGGGTAAAGCAAACTGGAAACTGGCTTTATCTCTTTCTTGGGAAATTAGAAAAACACATGCCATTGGCGAGAAGAGAGGCGGATGGGAATTATGTATTCGTTGGCGAAAAGGAATTGAGAAATGAAAACAGAAAATGAACCAGCTGCGAGGCTTAGGATTATGAAAATCGATCTTGTCGTAAAAGGAAGTTGGTCTGGTTTATGTTTTCGCTAAGACGGTGATCGGCCCAAGGATGGAAAGTAGCGTGTCACGTTGTAAAGAATTTAGGTAAACAAATATATTTTCGTTGACGAAAACAAATTGGAAGATAATTTTTATCTATCTATCGATCAGAAAATTAAAATGTAAAGCAGTGGTATGGTTTGTTTTCTCGTAGGGCATATGTACTGATAGGGAAAAATGGAGTCAGAGAATTGAAATTAATGAGGAGAATAAAGTACGCCCTTTCACCTACTACTTTAAAAATTAGATTTATCACAGACAGTAGGGGACGGAGTTAGAATACCGAGAAGGAAGGAGGAAGGGTCAAAATTTAGCCTGTGTGGAGTGACGGTGCTAAATGTGAAGTGAAGCAGGTTGGAGTTAAAGGAAGCGCAAACCCAGTGAGTACTCCCCAAAAAGGTGAGTATTTCTTCAAATTTAGAAAGTTGATTAAGAAAGCAGAAATAGGGAACAATGAAAAGCTTTACTGTGATTAATGACAATTGCGGAATCACCGAACCCCAAGAACCCTTCGATCCCACGCCTGTTTTGGGCCGAAGTACATATAAGCAGATGACTTTGGGAAGATCAGAGACTAGGGCTGAGAACCCGCATCGAATGCCTCTGGAGTCCACGTTAGCTGACACAAGATTTATTGAGTCCAAGAACTTTGAAGCGGGCTCCTCCAGAGGTTTCGACGAAGTCCAGTGTCACTACAGAGATTGATGCGGGAAGGTTTAATTTTTGTTGTACCAAGAGCTATATAAACCCCTTGAAGATTGAACTCATGAATCTCTCATTTTATTTTTTCGTCGAGAAGATATTTTTCGTCCTTAATGCAGCACATGCTACGGCTTGGACCTGCGCTGCCGTTACGACGATATTCGATCTTCCACCGCTCTGAGAACACAACGTGGGCAGAGTTGGTATGGATCAAAACGGCCAGCGGATAACAACCAGCTTGGATCAGCGTCAGCATTGACCAGAACAGAGTTAGCCCTGTGGTTTAAAGCATAGTCCTGAGACCCTGAGGACCGGACCACTAAACGGCGTTGCACCGTCGGGTGTAAGCGAGGGCTAAAAGGCGTTATATTAATTGGTGACCGTGACTATGCATATGACCCTGTTGGAAGGGGTGTGTTATAGTTTGTAGTTAGAGTGTATTTGAGTTTGGTATAATAGGTTAATATGTTTAGTGTTATTTGAGGAAGTATTAATTTCTTTTTGGTTTATGTTAATATTTTTAATAGCTCGTCTAATTTGTTCATCAATAACGTAATTAGGCAAGTCATTATTAATATTATTTCATAGCTGGTTTGAAGCAAAGTATTTTGAGATGACACCCATCATTGCAGCCAAACGCGCAGCTCTCACTGAGTACAAAAAAGACTTCTACTGAAAGGAACCTTCAGACTTCTAAAACTGCAAGAAGCAATGTCCAACAGACAGCACGATGTTGCCCCAATGAATACTGTACCTAGCTTAGTGAAGAGATCCAGACTGCGGCCATGATGAGGAACATCAGATGAATGAGCAATGGTGTCAAGAGGGTATTGGACAAGTCCAGACTACGTCAGCCCCCCTCAAATCTTCATTAACAAGAACCAACAGATGGAGAGATGTGTGGAACATTATTCTGATCTCTACTCGAAATAGAACACTGTGTCTGCGTCAGCCGTCAATGCCATCACATGCTTGCCATCCATTGATATGCTGGATGCTGAACGGCCGTTGGGTGATAGTCTGGCTGCGAGAAATGCTCCATGCAGCGATAGAATACCACCGGACCTTATCAATCACTGCAAGACAGCCCTACTGCTCCTATTGCATAAAGTCTTCTACCAGTGCTGGCAAGAGCGAGATGTACCACAGAACATGTGGGACACCAAGATCCACACCCTCTACAAAAAGGGCGAGAAAATAGACTGCAACAGCTATAAATGGATTTCTCTCCTCAGAATTGTTGGAAAAATATACGCACGTGTCATTCTCTTTTGATTACAGAAACTTGCAGAACGTGTCAACCCTGAATCGCAGCGCAGATTTCGCGCCAACAGATCGAGAGTAGACATGATATTCTCTTTCCTCCAGCTACAGGAAAAAATACAGGGAACAGTGTTACAGTTTTTTGTGTATATCTATGTAACTAGTGAGTTAGCTCAAATGACTTATCTCCCTTTATAGTCCAGCAATAGAAGGTTAACCAATCAGAAGACGTAGAACATTCAATCCGTCGTGTATAAAGGCGGCCATTTTTGTTCACTCTACCCGAATGGCCAGTCCAGCTTGTCAGGCGAAGAGAAACAGAAGGATGAACTATGCTCTGCTACTTTTATCGAAATATCCACTGCTAACCTGAACAACGCTTTCCTACTGTCTTCGAAATATTCACTGCTAACCTCTGAATTCTATACACGAAGACGACCGTCATTATGAATAACAAACAGAACATGCTCTTGTTCATCGACTTTATCGATCTCACGAAGACGTTCGCATTGGT
Source organism: Acanthosepion pharaonis (assembly GCA_903632075.3). NCBI lineage: Eukaryota > Metazoa > Mollusca > Cephalopoda > Sepiida > Sepiidae > Acanthosepion > Acanthosepion pharaonis. The sequence continues at coordinate 278,385 of CAHIKZ030005072.1, forward strand.
TACCAGAAAATATCTATTTAAGATCTTGCCTAAGATAGGATGCTCACCAAAACTGCAACGCACATAGAATCTTTCCACATTAACATGAAGCGGATGGTACAGTATGACGGAAGCATATCGGAGCCATTTGACAGCGGCGTTGAACAAGGCTGCGTGCTTACCTCCACGTTCTTTGGGGTTTTCTTCACCTCGCTCTTGAAGCATGACATCGAGGGGTCTGCGTTCACACCAGATCGGACGGCAGGCTGTTTAATCTTGCACGATCTGTTTGCGGATGATGCTGCAGTCGCAATCTACACACAAGACGCGCTCAAAACTCTGACGAATCACAAAAGATGTCCTAGTACAGGTTGTCGATGTGCCACCAATCATCCCCTTTGACGACTACGGACTGGAAGTTGCGAAGCAGTTCACGCACCTCGGGTCTACGATCAGCAGCCACCCTCACCCTGGACACAGAAATATACAAGAGGATTGGGAAAACAGCAACCATATTCGCTCGCCTCATCACGTGAGTGTTGGAGAACTCCAAGCCCTCTGTCAAGACAGTCTACAATGCCTGCATCATAAGGCCACTTCTCTATGCGAACCGTACATGGACGGCGTGTGGCAAACAGAAGAGACTGAACACTTTTTCACTTAAGGTGTATCTGCTGCATCCTGGGCATATCGTGGAAGGACAAAGTACCCCACATTGAAGTTCTTTTTTCGGCTTAATCCATCTGTATCGAATGATGACCGCCTATATTTGGTCAATGTACTTTCTATGAAGGTAATATGCACTTATAATATCATGTGAGCTTTCCATGTTAGTCTGTATCTGAGTGTTCAATTTAGGAAAGGAAAACCATTTGTAGAAAGTGCATATTACACCCAAATATGTGGCGTTTCACAAAAACTTTTAACTCTCATAAATGCCTAAAACTATGATTGATATCATTCTGCTGATTAAAGTGATTAAGTTTTATTTTCAGAAAAAGGAAAATTCTCTCTATTGAGATGAAGATAACAGAACAAATCCTTAAAGAGAAGGAAAAACACGTAGATGCAATTTAGATGCTTATATACAGATTTATTCTTAATCCATTAGAAAAGATTTAGCGTTAGTTAGCGTTAATTAGATTATTTCTAACCAAAATAAACTCTTAATGACAATATCATTCTCTCAGTGATATATACAGTGTCCATAAAGTTCTTGTGCAATTTAAAGTTATAAATTATTTAAAGTGCACACAAACTTTATGGACACACTTCTCTCTCTCTCTCTCTCTCTCTCTCTCTCTCTATATATATATATATATATATATATATATATATAATTATAGATAACTAGACTCGTTTTGAAAAGCCCTCGAATTTTTGATTTGCTAATAATCAAATCAATCTCGAGGGAAAAAATGGTTTTAAAAAAAAAGAAAGAGCCACAAACATGAACTTCTGCCGATAAAAAAAATCGCACAGATGCAGGTCTGAAGCCCAAAGAAAAAACCCGATACGAGTAAACAACTAACTAACAAAAGCGTTCAATACAACCGTAGAGCAGACCTAGATACACCTAGTGAGCCAGACAAACCTACCCAGGCTTCACCTAAACGGATCGTCAGGGAAAGTAAGGCTCACTAGGTGTATATATATATATATATATATATATATATATATATATATATATATTTGTTTCATCATTTCACCCCAAGAAAGGCGAGAATGCCACAAGTACTCAGGAACTACGGAGAGTGAAAGCCGGACAAACAACAATGTTCACTCTTGTGATTTACAACGAACAAACATTATCTATGCGTTCAAATGCCCATTAAGGAACTCTGTTCCTGATCAAACCGAACTTATAAATAATTACATAGGTCACACAACCACATGCCTATCTAGACGCCTTATGTTACACCTATTTGACCAGAGCTCTATTAAAACCCATTTAAGCAGACACACAAATCTACCAGACTCCATTCGAAACATACTAGTAGAAAACATAAACATATTAACCTCATCCAGCCGTAAAAAAAGATTAAAGATAATGGAAGCCCTAATAATAATAATAAAAATAAGAAAAAGCCAACTCTGTAACACACTAAAAATATACACATAACGCAGACACACAAGTAAACTGAAAAAATAAAATTATCCTTGATAATTGCTAAAAGCATAGCCGGAAGCCCCCGAAATTATAGAACATTTGGACAGTTTCTACACACTCTGCCCCAAGGTCTTTTGGGAACACAAGAAAAATTAAATAAATAGCTTAACCATACTACCTTGTCTGTCGTGTTTAATAAATATATATATATAGGTGTGTGAATGTGTCTGTGTATATATGTCTGTGTATATGTCTTTGCACATGCGTATGTATATGTGTGTGCATCTGCGTGTATATATGTATGTTTATATATGTGTGTGTGTATGCGTGTATATATGTGTGTCTGTTATATGCGTGTGATAATATGTTTGTATATGCGTGTTTATATATGTGTTTGTATATATGCATGTGTGTATATTCGTTTGCGTGTATATATATATGTTTATATATGTCTGTATGTGTGAGTGCGTGTGTGTGAGAGAATGAGAACGTGAACAAGTATGATAATATGTTTTTACATGCACGTGCATGTGCGTATGCATATTTGTGCATATATATATGAGTATATATGTACGTGTGTGTGCATGTATATATATATATATATATATATATATATATATATATATATATGGGATGCGATGGAGAAATTGCCGTCTAAATTACGTAAAAATGAAAATAACACCATCTCATTTTAACTGATATATTTACCAAAATATCTTGAAATACTAAAGAGTAAATTTATTCAATAAAATCGCCATTGGCTTCAACCACGTCCTCCAGATGGCTTCAGAATCTCCAGCAACTCTTCTGGACGGTCTCCTTGTTTAAGTTGGTGAATGTTACCATAATCTTTACTTTCAGGTATTACACGGAGTTTGGTTGGTCTCTCTCTCGACTACGCCCCACGCATAACAATCAAGCTGGTTGCAAGTCCGGAGAGCTAAGTGGTCAGATATAAGGGATGATGTGGTCGAAGAAATTGTTTAATAACCATGAGAGGGTTCTCCTGCTTGTATGGCATTTTGCAGAGCCCTGTTGCCAGATATAGGGACTTCCTGCAGACACACTCTTGACCCAGGATAGCACTATCTCCTTAAGGCATTAGATGTTGTCCTCCGTGTTGAGTCTCAGGCCCTCACCAACAAATCGGCAGTTCTTTTCTTATCAGAACGATCAGAGTGAGTTTTCCGAACTACCGTATCTTCGTAATCACCATTAGACTCATCCAACTCTTTCCGTTCCTCTGCACACTGATTGACACCCAGACGCCCTGAAATGTTCGTATTGGAGTTCCAGCACGAATGCCAAGCAGTACATCATGCCGTTTCCAAAGTTTTGACGGAAGGAATTGCGTCATGGTGTTCTTTTTCTCACAAACGCTGACACACCGTCCCTACTATAACGTACAGACGACAAAATCAGAAACAAACAACGCGCATGCGCGAAATTAGAAATATAAAACGGCGACATTCTACATATCTCACCGTGTATGTGTGTTTATTTGTGTGTGTATGTTTGTGTATATATATATATTTATGTGTGTATATGTAAGTATGTGTGCGTGTAACAGAGAGAGAGAGAGAGAGAGAGAGAGAGAGAGAGAGAGAATTTATGAGAATACGAATGTGAAAGTGAAAAGGCTTTGAAGAGGAAACAAGGCTTGGGAGGCATTAGTATGAGGACAGGTCAATATTTGCAGATTCGGCTGGATCTCATCTGGTGCACTTTATAATTCTCGTCCCCCAATACACACCACCACCGCCTATCTATCATCCCTGCTTTCATTTACCTGTCCCCTCTCCTCAGTTCCACGTCACCCAAGAAGCTAGGCAGTCCTTTCTTGTAGATGATGAAAGTAATATTTAGTTTTCATCGATTTCCAATAAGGCTGAGCAGTACTATCTTCCAGTCGGCCTATAGTCCAAACCGAGATTTCAATGATTGGGTCTGCGGTAGTGGTTAGTCTTGTTGTCCCTGGCAACAGAGAGCCTGCGTTCTTCAGATTGGAACAAAACCCCGTAGAGAGAAAAAACGGACAAATAACACACGTATGAACAGGAAGACATTTTTTTAAAACAAAGCATAACTTACTAAGTGAACTTGAATAAATAGATGGCGGAATAGAGTTTTGGAGAAATAACACAAGTTTTTCCATAAATATTTCCATGGAAATTATTCCGATCAGACTTACACTTTGGAACCTGGACCATCACGAATTTAAGAGCAGTACGAACTTAGCAACATTCGTTTGCGCCTGACTTCTTAGGCAGTGCTATAAAAATTGTGACATTGAAATCCGAAGGCGCATTGACATAGAGAAATATGCTTTCCAAAAGCTAAGCAAAGTATTAAGGAACAGGAAAAATCGTTAGAAACAAAGAAAAGAGTACTGAAATTATACGTTATATCTGTCCTCCTATATAGCAGTGAATGCTGGACAATATCCTCGCGGCTGAAGAAGAGACTTGAGGCGAGTAAATATGGTTCTACAGAAGGATGATGAGGATACCATGGACCGAACATGTAAGCAACGACAAAGTTTTATAGAAGAAGGGGGCATACTTAACACCAGGAAGGGAGAGCTGAAATTTCTAGGGCGCATAATGAGGAAAGTGAGCTTGGAAAATCTGATACTCACAAGACAGTTTGAAGGCAAACGCGTTGTTTTCCACTGGGACAGTGGAAAACAACGCGTAACTTACTAAATTAGCTTGAGTAAATAATGGATGGCGGAATAGGGTTTATAATAAATAATATAAAGAGCAAATTTATTAAGACCTACAAAGGACAGGAAGTTGTGGAGAGCCCCGATCACCTGAATGGACACTTCACATAGAAGAAGAAGAAAAAGATTGGCAGGTAGGTCTCATCATTCTAATGTTGAAATTTCTTGATGTAACCGTATTTTCTATCCTAATAATATTTTTCTCGCACTTCTCTCCTGTGGAACTCTTTTCCAGATTCTTCAAAATCTGTCTATAATTCTGAGATGAGGTATTGTAATTATTTATACTATTTACCTTGTTTAAACTGTTGTCCCCATCTTTACTGCCATATTCACGACGTTTCAGCTATTATACGCTCCGGCCTTCTTCAAGATCTGTCTATAATTCTGAGATGAGGCATTGTAATTATTTACACTACATTGTTCGGATTATTCTCCTCATCTTTATTGTCATATTCACAACGTTTAGGCTATTATACGCCCCCGCCTTCTCCAAGATCTGTCTATAATTCTCTGATGAGGTATTGTAATTATTTACATTATTTACATTGTTCGGACTGTTGTCCTCATTTTTTTTGCCATATTCACGACCGTTTGATATATTATTATGTGTCAAAAACAAAATGTATGACGCAGTGAAAAAAATTATCTGCCTAAAATTTTATATTAGTGCGTCTATACATGCGCACTAACAATGGATGATGGGAGTTTTGTGTCGGTTTCCCACCGTAACGAGACTGACCACAAACTTGACATGAAAAATGTTAGTCTGATGAAAGGTGAAAACAATTCATTACAACGAAAATGTCGAGAGAGTATTTTGATCGCCAGGTCATCTACAGTAAATTTACGCCATCGATCTTTCACCATTCCTGGCAGATTTTATATTATCACCGTGTGGGATATCTACTAATAAAAGTGAGAGAAAGAAAAAGAATCGAAATGAAATCATTTCTGCGCATGTGTAGTCGAACCAACATAACCAATTTAGTCTGATGAAGTCCTAAAGGACGAAACACGTCAAAAGAAAACTTTTTCCACTTTGTCATATATACCAGGTGTAACTGTTAAATTGTCCAAATGGTGTAACAGCATAACTGACCCCCCCCCCAACAAAAATGTTTAACATCTAAAAAAATAGAAAACAAATTGAATTTCTTTTTTCCGGGTTTTCAGATATGACGTTTAACCCTCTTGACGCCATTTGTCGTAAGTATCAGTGAAAAACCCTTTAAGTTATCCAGAACAGGTTAAAAATTACTTCGCGTCAGCGCCACTGTTTTTTCGAAATGAGCAATGGTGAGAGGAAACAGATCATTCAGGCCTTTAGTAATGGTACCAACATTCATACTCAGGCTTCCACCTCCAAAATCCATTCAAAACTCATGAAGAGAATATTTTACACACACACACACACACACACACACACACACACACACACACACACACACACACACACACATATATATATATATATATGCATACTGAGTGTAACAGCAATATTCTCAAAATCGTCTAATAGCATAATTGTCCATCCCCCAAAAATGTTTCATATCGAAAAAAAAATACTAAATTAATTGAGTTTCTTTTTCCAGGTTTTGAGAGAAGACATTTAGCCATCTTGACATCATTTGTCGCAAGAATCAGTGAACTTTATATTGTTGTAATCCGAGATGAAGTATTGTAATTATTTACACTATTTACAATGTTAGGACTGTTGTCTTCATCTTTGTTGCCATATTCCCGACGTTTCGAGCGTTGAACGCTCCAGACTTCACCACAATTTGTCTATATTTCTGAGATGAGGTATGATAATTACTTGCAGTATTTACATTGTTCGGACTTTTGTCTTCATCTTTGTTGCCATGTTGACGACGTTTCGAGCGTTGGACGCTTCAGCCTTCATCGGGATCTGTCTATATCTCTGAGATGAGGTATTATAATTAATTACACTATTTACATTGTTCGAACTGCTGTCCTCATATCTGAACACAATACGATCAATGATACAGTTCACAATGGAGAGAGAAAACGACAACTCGCCTTCCGGGATGTACTAACATCGCGAACAGAGCATGGGTTCAAGATATCCGTTTACCGCAAGCCATAATTCACGGGCAATACCTCTACTCCCACCACTCATATAGTGTAAAGAAAGAGGTCGTCCGCTGCTTACATCATCGAGCACAAGTCATAAGTAGCGACCCAGAGACATATAAAGAAGAAATGGTCAGTATAAGAAGTACCCTACAAAGTACCAAATATCCTGGGTACATGGCAGCAGCAAACTGCGATAAAAGGGTATAGGAGGATAACTACACTCAGAAAAAAGCTTCGGTCTGTCCATCCTATGTGATGGAATTATCGGAAAAAATACAAAATATCTGTGGTCCTTATAACATTGGGACGACCTTCAGAAGTGGCTCAACACTTCGCAGACACCTCTCCTGAGTAATCACCCTCTCTATAGAGCAGAACATGACTAAGAACTGTGTGTACGCCATCCCGTGCAGCTGTGGTAAGAAATACAAAGAAGAAACAGGCCGCTCCATTAAGATAAGACTGCAGAAATATCGTAAAGACGTAACACCAGGGGAAATAGAAACATCAGGCGTAGATGACTACATATAGAGGGAAAAGGATAATAAACCGAGGACATCACTGGAAAATACGAAAACTTAAAGAATCTGCACATATGATAGGCCACAATAATCTCCTAAGCCGGCCAAGCATAGAAATGAATACAATATGGGAACCAGTAATACCGAGTACAAGAGCAAAGAAATAACAACAAAAATTGCAATTTGAGCTCTGGTTAAAAAAAAAAATACAGAGATATTAAATTTATAAGTCCCAAAACTTCATGCTCTGATGTCCTCAAGGACACATAGCCCAGTGGATAAAAGCATTGGTTTGCCTCCAGTAACTTGACCCAAAGTGTTGTGAGTTACAGCAGAGGTAAACGAAAACTTGGAGTTGAGATGAGACACCCAGAAGAGGCATGGCACGTGGAACTGAAACAATCTACCTCGGTGGACGAAATAAAGGGTTTAGTTCAAAATGTCAATCATCTGAAGAAGGCCGGAGCGTACAGCAAGTGAAACGTCGTGAATATGGCAACACAAATTAGGGCAACAGTCCAAACAATGTAAATAAAGTAACCGGGTCAAAAATAATTTTTATTTATCTATTCTTAAATTTCTTTACTGTTATTTACCGAGTCTACCTATGTATCTATTGAAATTGCTTATTCATATCTATCTATCTATCTATCTATCTATCTATCTATCTATCTATCTATTAACCTTAATAATATGATATGCGATAGGCATGTTATCTATTTAGATAGATAGATAGATATTTATCGAGTCTATCTATGTATCTATTGAAACTGCTTATTCATATCTATCTATCTATATAGTCTCTTCATATCTATCTATCTATCTATCTATCTATCTATCCACTTTATTCATATCTATCTGTCTTTGAGGACATCAGTGCATGTTAACATTAACAATAATCTGATATGCAATAGGCATGGTTATCTATTTAGATAGATAGATAGATAGATAGATAGATAGATAGATAGATATCTATTTACCGAGTCTATGTATCTATTGAAACTGCTTATTCATATCTATCTATATAGTCTCTTCATATCTATCTATCTATCTATCTATCTATCTATCTATCTATCTATCCACTTTATTCATATCTATCTGTCGTTGAGGACATCAGTGCATGTTAACATTAACAATAATCTGATATGAAATAGGCATGGTTATCTATTTAGATGGATAGATAGATAGATAGATAGATAGATATTTACCAAGTCTATGTATCTATTGAAACTGCTTATTCATATCTATCTATATAGTCTCTTCATATCTATCTATCTATCTATCTATCTATCTATCTATCTATCTATCTGTCAAATAGATTCAAAATGAGTCCGGACACTTCCAATACTTATCCGCAACTGAGTCAAAAGGGCGCGGGCCGTTCTAAAATGCCCGCGAAAAAAACCAAGTCAAAATTCGACCAATGAGATTGGTCGTTACAAAATTAGCCAATAGGAGCTTAAATTGCAGAATTTCTTACAGAATAAAGTGGGTAGATAGATAGATAGATAGATAGATAGATAGATATGAAGAGACTATATAGATAGATATGAATAAGCAGTTTCAATAGATACATAGATAGACTCGATAAATATCTATCTATCTATCTATCTATCTATCTATCTATCTATCTATCTCATATTAGATTATTAAGGTTAACAGATAGATAAATAGATAGATAAAGAACAATTTATTCTATTGATATTTCAATGACAATTGCTCTAACGAAATACATTCCTTGATCCCACCAGGCTTGACCTTTTCAGCTGGGACCTTCCATGCGACGTACACGAGGAGGAATCTTCCTCCTTCCCGTCGTATTCCATTAGCAAAGTTAGTCCCACTCGGACAGCTTGTTTCCAAGAACAGCTCCATTGCGGAACAGACGACCAGCAAAATGTTTTTCTATTCTTGTAAATGTTTTTCTATTCTTGTATATGTCTCTGCATTTTTGTCTCTTTATATTCAAACATTATCATAACTATTCTCTTTCTCCCGTTTTTTTTTTGACACATGTGTTGGAACAACAAAAAAGAGAAAAGGTAGAAAGAAGCGACGTTAGATTCGTTGACAACTTTTGTCGCAGATGGTGTTGACAGGCCTAAGCTTCAAATTAACTGTCATAACAACAGGAATGACATCACCTTCTAACGACTTATAACATGTCTCTCTGTAAAAACCTACATTTTGTTTTCTTTCTTGAACAAGAGAGAGCGAGTGTGATAGAGAGTGAGAGACAGAGGGAGGGTGAGAGAGAGAGAGGGGACGCAAGTTGAGTGTTTAACACGTTGAACAAGGGAATTCAGGGTTCACGGTTCAATAATAATCAATCTTGTCTCGCTAAAACAATTACGACTGAGTAGTAAATTTGAGCCTCATTGGGTACCCCATCCTTTCGGCCTTGTGCCGCATCTAAGCTGATCTTAGAAAATCATCATAACACGTTTCACTGAACATGTGGTTTTTAGTACGCACATCGAGCGGTTGTCCCATTCGTTAAACGATTGTTATTGTCTATCACTTTGTCGTAAAGTGTACTGGGAACAAACACGTTTGATGCAGACAGAGAATGTGTTAAGTGAGTACACCAAATAAAAAGAGGGATATTCTTCTAGGTATCGTGATGCTATCGAATGTGGACGACATGATTATGACTCTCCATAGCTTCCTATAATTTATCGCTCTTAGCAATGTTGGTCTTTTTACAACACTCCATTCCCTGTTCTACGATTCATTCCCACAAGCTTTTTAGGTAGGTTACTCTCTGTATCTTTCTATCCCACTTGCCTTCAATCTTCCCTGTGAGTATCAAATTTTCCAAGCGCTCTTTCCTCATTATGTATTCTCTGGATTTCAACTGTTCTTGTCGATTCTAAGTATGTTTCATTTAGTATCCATTTACCTGAAGACTTCCTCATGGCTCATATATTCCGTCTATGGTATTCTCAACATTCCCTTGTAGAACCACGCCTCTGTTTCCTCATGTTTCCTCGCCATCTGTGAAGAAATTGTCCCGTATTCATTGCTATTTAGGGGGACTGATAACGCATTTCAATTCAGCATTCTTCTTTTCATTGTTTCTAATGAAATTTTCCTGTTTCTTAATAATTTGCTTAGTTTCGGGAAGGCATGTTTCGCTATTCCAGAGAGTCTTCTACTTCCGGCCTGACAAGTCTCGTCATCTGCTAAAACATTTCCGACATATTTGAGATTATAAAGATTTAATTAAGCCATTCATAAAGCAATAAGCTTATACGTGTTTACGAAAGGATTTTACACAACATGTCTAAATTGTTTAGTCAGACATATTTAAATTAAAACATGCTGCCAAAATATACAGCCTATATATACATACACACACACGCACACACACAGATATATATATATGATAAAATTATATTTTTATCATATATATATATAAAATGTCTTTATATATATATATATATATATATATATATATATTAAATATTATTTTATGTTTAACATTCTTTTATCGATACAAGTATTTAAGTAAATGCTCTGTTTATGATAAACAGTATTAAATAACATTTACCGGCTTGAATGTCCAGAATATATAATAAACAGTATTAAATAACATTTACCGTTCGGTAAATGTTATTTAATACTGTTTATTATAAACAGAGCATTTACTTAAATACTTGTATCTATAAAAAGAATGTTAAACATAAAATGTCTTTAAATAATTGTCGGACTTTGTCCATTTCATAATATATATATATATATATATATATATATATATATATATATATATATATATATATATATGTGTGTGTGTGTGTGAAGAAATATAGTTTTAAGGTATGCTATATTTATGCGATAAAGTGCTCAATATCAGAGCTAGAGTGTATGTAAATATAAAAATCAACATTGAAGTTAACACTCATGTGTCCTCATGATTGCGTTTAGCATGAAACTTTCTATCGCCTCTGAGTATTATCCTGAAAGTACTAGCAGATTAAAAAAAAGACCTTATACAACTTGTAGTTATTAAAAAAAGGATCATAAAATTCATCGAGTGGTTCGTAGGTTAATGCAACTTTAAATTTTGTTTGCGAAGAGTTTTCGCCATTTTATATCATTAACTTTACTAATCTACTTTTTGTATGAATGATTCATTGTAATATAAATTGAACTGTACCACATATTTGATTTAAAAGAACTGATCCGACGTGCAAATTTTCGGGATAAGAGCTGAGACATTACTCTATTTATTGAACAATTTAGTTCATGCCACATTGACTGATAAACTCCTACAACAAAAAATTTCTCAAAGTACCATATTAGTAAAAAACGCACTCTTAAATTTTACAAAAAAATCCAACCTTAGATTTGCGATTGCACGCTCCAAAAGTTTTTATCCGTTAACAATAACACATTTCTAAAAAAAACATATTTCGATTCGCATTTAATCTTTTGTCTCCGATGCTACCTGGATTTACTAAAAACAAAATAATTTCCATGCCTGAGGATGACTGTGTGTACAGTCGAAAGTACTAGCAGATTAAAGAAAGACCTTATACAAGTTGTAGTTATCAAAAACAAGGATCATTATATTCATCGAATGGTTTGTAGGTTAATGCAACTTTAAAATTTTGTTTGCGAAGTGTTTTCGCCATTTTATATCATTAACTTTACTAATCTACTTTTTTATGAATGATTCATTATATATATATATATATATATATATATATATATATATATATATATATATATATATATATAAGATAACATTACATTGAAGTCCACACTCAGAAGCGACAGACTATTTCATGCTAAGCGCAATATATATATATATATATATATATATATATATATATATATATATGTATGTATGTATTTGATAAAAATATAATTTTATGGGTAAATTTCTCAATATTATGGATCGAACGTGTATAAAGATATGGGGTCAACAGAGACAGCGATGTGTATTTTTTAAACAGCGTGGATTACATCTACATACCTGGGCATTGGAGAGTCTTAGTAAGATGAATATTCACCCCTGCAGGGCTCAAAATCGGTATGTCCGATTGCTCGTTCCTTACAAGTGGAATTGGTACTTCCTGTCTTGGAAGCTCTCTTTGTTCGAGTGTTCTAAAGCAAGCCTGATAATACATTGTATCAATTTTTACCCAATGACGCATTTTCTTTATTAAGACTTTTGAATGCACAGACCGGTAGATAGAATTCAGTCTGTGCAAAAAAAAAAAAAAGAAAAAAAAGTAAATAAATAAAATGAAAAAAATACATGGCTTCTACTCAAACAGGTGTATCCGCTAAAATATAACGTTCATATAATGTTATTTATTTTAAAAGATAAAACTGATGCAAAGGTTTATTTTTTGCAGAAGACTTCTTGTAAAGTTGATGAAAAAAATTTTGGTCGAAAAGTAAATATGACAGGAAGCTGAAGAAACCTCAGATGATGAGATGAAAGATGATTTTCTTGGAGAGAAAAAAAAATCTTTTGCCTTGGCGATTCTTTCGGATAAAACGCTCCAGTTTATCGGATTTGCTGAGTCTTTGAACAACAGCTTATTTTTCAAAACAGTGATAATTCATCGCTTTTGGTTAATATGTCAACACAGAGATCAGTACTTTTTGATCTCATATCAGATCCATGACGTCTTAATTTAGCGATGTAAGAGATCTCAGTCTTTTTTTTTTTTTTTTTTAACAAATTATTTTAATTTCGAAGAAATGACTAAAATTTAGCGCAATAGCTGATAAAAATCAAATAAATAAAAAAAAAAATTCAAAGAAAGAAAACTATTATTCACAATATTTACATAGCTGTCCACATCTTTACTGCTATATTAACCACGTTTCGACCTTTGTACGTTCCGACCTTCTTCAGGTGATGTAAGTTGGAATACGAACTGAACCCATTATTTATTACACGGGGGTAGACTGTTCTAATTCCATGCCACGCCTTTTTGGATATCTCAGTATCAGTGGCGTAGCCGGGGAGGCGGGGTGTGACGTCCCTGAACACAGCCTTCGCTCGCTCCTCGCTGCTTTGTTCGGGGGTCGCCGCTCCAAACGTGACGTCCGCCTGTCGCGTCAGTCGTGTTGTCTCGTCCTGTGACGACCAACTGGCTTAGTATCGGTCGCGGCACCCAAATGTGACGTTCTAACCTTTTGGTGATTCGGATGGGAATCCAATCCGCCTACCCAAGTTGTGAATCGATCTTAGGCAGACGAAATCAATGAGTCGTTGGGGCCGCAATGCAAGTTGGGTCCAAGCGGGGGTAGTATCGCACAAATACGTATAAAAGAAATAAAATGATAACTCAAAAGTTCAAGGTATCAAAGAAAAGGATAACAAACTTTATGTCTAGTTGTTGGATACATAGGACTGCGTCTATCTCCCGACCCGTTCTATGGATTGTGACACGCTGTTTTCCGTTAGGCGAGTTTTAACACTTCAAGTTGTTTGCTCTTTAAGAAATTGGTTTTTCGGTGTGTCTTCGGGCGAAAGTCGAAAAAAAATTATTTTGGTGGTCTGGATCTAAGTCGCTCTTCAAAATAATTGTTCTTGGATTGAAGATGAGTCCGGAAATTGCGCGAATCTTGGTCAGCCGATGCGAGGCTTGCTTCAACTGAGCACTGGAGACTGACTCTGGGAACTGTCTCTCCCGAACTCAACTCTGGAACTCTCTGCTGGAACTGATTTTCGCTCGCTGCGACCTTGCTTATATGGACGCCGACCAAAACCGGGGTGGGTTTGTCGGCACCGGGGGGTTCCTCGATAATTCTAAATACATATCCACTTCTTTTATTTTTGGTTAAGAATTTTCCAATTTTTTCCATTTTTGGGAGCCTTCTCTTACTCCCACCTTCTCACCATACTTCAGAGGGGCGTGAACTGCCCTCCCCACTTCTTCGTAGCAACCTCTCATACCCATCCTCTAGGTGGGCGGCGACAGCTTCCTCCTTGCGTCAGGTGATCACCACTCGGCCAATGATATCCAGCCGGCGTGTGCGATCCCGCGGTCTTTGTTTCAGGGAAAAAAATATCTTGCTTAAAAAAAAATTATCTTTTTCTTTTCCTTTTCTTTCTTTTAATCGCAGTTCTCATTTTCTCTGGCCGCAAATAGAACAATGCGATCGGTGGTGATCATAACTCTTGTTCTCACCTGGACTTCGTCAGTCAGATTATCGCTAATTATCAGAATGGGTGGTCTATTTGACACAACACAGTCGTCCGTCGCCTCGAAAAAAAACATTTCCATGGTTCCATTTATTCTTTGGTGCACATTTCTGATAACATAGTTTTATTATCGCAGCTAAAGATGTCTTGTCAAAAAGAAAACGTTCAGTCGCCACCTCGTGTGCGGCTTTTGACAATTAATTTTTCATATCTATCCAAAGCCCTGTAATTCACCTGTTTTTTGTCAATTATCAAAATAACATTTTCAATTGGATTTTTCTTTGGCTAGTCGGTCTGGGGTTTGCCAATCAGATGTTTTCCCGCATTAGCGGTTTGTTTATGTATCCCCGATAACACAGCTCGTCGCCAGAACATAAACGATTCCCTTATCCACTTAGAATTTTTCTGTCATTGTAATGACAGTTTTTGGCATTTGCTACTTATCAAAATATCCTTATCCATTGTTCTCTAGTCGTGGGTGTCCTACTTATCGTCCACGTTTGGGTCTCGCCTCTCTTTTCCTTTCTTTCCTTCCTCTCTTTCCTTTCTTTTCTTTTTGCTTTGGTAAATGGTGCCACAGGGGGATGGGCGTAGTGGGACGGGCCGGCACTTTTGGTCCGTGATGACTTTTTTGGAAAAAAAAAAAAAAAATAGCATAATTTCAAAAACTTTTGCGAAAAAGCAGCGATAAGGAAGAAGATTGGATTTAAATGTAGCCATTTTTTTTCCTTTGATATGGCTGACCCAAAAGCCATCCAACCAACAAAATAAATAATTTGTCTCCAAAACCGGCTCTCAGCTGGTGGGAACGCTACAATAAAGGGCTTGATATAGGGTTGGATTAAAAAAAAATTCAAAATTAATATATTTTTTTTAAGTGCAGGTGATAACTGATAACTGACATCCATCGAACGTGGAACTAGAACAGTCTACCCCAGTGATCGAAATAAAGAGTTCAGTTCGAAATTCCAACCAACTGAAGAAGGCCGGAGCGTACAACGGCCAAAACGTTGTGACAAGTATAGCGACAAAGATGAGGAAAATACTCCGACTAATGTAAATACTGTACATAATACCTCATCTCAGAAATATAGACAGACTCTAAAAAAACTGATAAATTATCAATTAAAAGTACAATGTGTTTTTTTGTGTTTTTCTTTTCAAATAAAACAGAGGGTATTTAAACAAAAACAATTTATATTTTCTTTAAATATCGTAAAATTTTTTCCGATTTAGAAAAAAAGAAGTAACGACTTCGTTCTTTTTTTTTTTTTTTTTTACATATTCCCAGTTTTGATTTAAAAACACACACACACACATAAATTTACGTTTATTTCATAATTTATCAGCAAGGAGTTATAGATACCACGTTAACAGAAACACGGAAAATAACCTGGCATCATATGGGCATTAGATTCTGAGAAATGGATAAATATATTAGAATTAATGGGTGTACGAATAATTTCGTCGCTGACTGTATATATATATATATATATATATATATATATATATATATATATATATTTAAATATAAATATATATATATATATATATATATATATCAATATATATATATATATATATATATATATAAAAGGCAGGATGTATGTGTGTGTGTGTGTGTAACTAATGCACGGCGGCAATTTTCGACGGATTTGCACAAAATTTATATGCACATGCTCCCAGTTAGCGGGAAGGCCAAGACCGAATTTTGCATTTCAACTCTCATCGATAGTGGAAATAATCGATTTCTTTCATGCTTCTGCGGCAGTTTTTCATGTAGTTTGCGGCCATTTTCTACTGGCCAGAGTGAGAGCCAATAGCCACGAATAGGCAGGAAGATTCTATTGACCAGGGTGAGAGCCAACAGCTAACTGACACGAATGTTAACTAGCATGCTAGCATGCAAAAAATCGATAGCTGCATTCGACCCTAGTGGGAAAAATTTAAATCTGCATTGCGCTTTACTCAAATTGGCTCATTCGCTTTCTTAAACTCAACGTTGATTCTGATTCCGCAGAACTGGGTTGGGTTTGAAAAAGTATTTGTTGTTAACATTCGTTTTTCATTCGGTTTTTCCAGTTACGAGTCCTTTTTTTTAAAGTTGATCGTTTTGTGTTCATTTTGTTTAGTTCTTTATTCGTAACAGATTTAATGTTTAGTATAGAGCTTAGAAAAATTCGCAGTGTGAGATAGGCGAGGAGTAAGGCATGTAGCAATATCAGCTCGACAAGGGAACTCCTTTAAAGGCAAGGAAGGGCAAAAATATTTTAAGTCAAGTGATAGCGATTGCTGTATGAGTCGTACGATTTTTGAATCAAGCACGGCAACGCCGGGCCATGCTGCTAGTATCACATAAAAATAAAAGAAATGAACTTTTGTTCCATTTGCCGTGGCCAGGTATTGAACTCACAACTTATTGGGTCAAGTCACATATGAATAAAAGTTAAATCCCGGTGGATAATCAATTACTTCCCTTTAGTAACTCAACTAATGAACACACAATTCTTTTGGGCAAATCACTTTTTGGATTACTTAAACAACGTTTTTATCCACTGAGCCATATGTTACATATCCTCAAAGTCCTGGGTATGACGATAAACTTCGACCGGCAGCAAGGCCTCTGGCTGGGAGATTTGAGTTTTTGGGGACCTTGGAACCATCTCATAACTGCTGTTGTTCCCAGGTCCACTCTGACACAGTTGGTAGCACCTGTTAGGGTCCTAGCTATGATGCAAATAGTATGGAAAAAAATCAGTATGTCATTTTTACAGCAAAATGACAATCAGTGCAACGCTAAAAGTGTATAAAAATACATTTTTATAAATAAAAATACCCAAAAAATACATTTTATAAAGTACACCCTTGTGCATATTAATTGAAACAACCGCTTTAGTTTCCTTTCTTTCACCGCACAGTCAGTTTTAGACCCACCGGAGTAACAGGGTGTAATCGATTTCTATTTTTTCTCAGATTAGGTCATTTGCAGTGGTGTGTAACAATATGAATCTATTTTCGGGGTATATGATGAAATTTGTTTGTCCTTGAAAAATATTGCGTCATGCTAATCGCATCAGATTTGCATCACGCCCAGACACTCTTGTCTCGACTGTCGATTAGTTGTCCTACGGCCATTGTCTGCAATGGACGTTACTCCAAGGAAGCGTACGAAAATTGTAACGCTGCACGAACATACAGGCAAGCCTTTCCAGTGAGCAACTCTATAGTTCTATAGACTTGTCCGGAAACTCTCCTGATTTAAATCCAATCGTGAATCTGTGGTCAATCTGCAAGGAAAGACTTCGTGGAATGGACATACGAAGTACTAACATCTGCACTGGGTCATGTTTCATTGGAAAACCTACGAAAAAAAGTAAATAATAAAGGAATAATTCGTTTTGTTTTAATTCATTTGCAAAAGGGTGTATATATGTAAATATACCTTTACCTGAAGATATAAAATTTTGAAGAAAATATTTAGATTTCGGCATTAAATAAGCCATATTGGGTGATATGCCGCTAAACAAAAACAGCCACCTCCACTACATAACGTCAACGCTAAAACTCTAGACATTACCTTTGCTAAAATAACACAAAATTCTTCTTCCTACCCTTTAACACTCTTTCTATAACACCTGTAAATTATCCCTAATACTAGGATCTTTACCACTACGTCCAAGACACTCGGATATATAGTTTAAAAGAAAAATAAATCCAACATCAATTCGGTAATTATCAAATAAATCTTTTACAATGTAAAAGCATTTATGTCGGAGAGACATCACTTCAGTATAAGATTTCTTCTGGAGAAAGGTATTTGCTTTAATGTCGGTTGCTTCTTTGGTATTATAATAGCTAATAGTGTGTTTTTTATTTTTGAAAAAAAAAAAGAGCTCGCATGAAGAATTTATTCGAAACATTAGGTTCTAAACTTGTGCGTCTGGAGGTCACATTCCAGAAAATAATGTCCGAACGAATAGTAACCCCCCCCCCAAAAAAAAACATTTATTTAAAATAAAAATGGTTCAAGCAAAATAATAAATATAAATTTTATGAGGGGAATCAGATAAAAAAAGTATAGAATCAGGAATATTAAAAATTAATACTTGATTTAGTCCTCTTCATTGTCTTAGCCTCGAATTTTTCGCATCTTGTCTACAACGTAGGAAATATAAGAAAAATGTCGTCTGCTGGATAAAAAATAGTAATCAAAGTTAAATATTTTCCTAATTGTCATCTTTATTTTTTTTATCAGTCAAAATAAGTTGTACTAATTAACCCATAGTTGGGGAGAGAAGAGGGGTGTTCATACATTTACCAAGTGTTCTTCCGTGTAAGTAAATATAACAAACACGTCTTGAATTGGAACTCGGCTCTCCAAAGAACAATTCCAAGTCTTTATTCTTTACGATTGATCGCGATCGCGTATCCCGTGATCCGTCACAGGGGCACCATATCTACTGCAGTCGCAGTAGAAGTGGCGTTTCTTGGGCAAGAGAGCCTGACTGAGTCCAACCCTTTCCAGAGTTTCCTTCATCTAGACTGGTTGCTAACCAAGGCTATAGAACCCAGCCTGTCCGGCTATTGGAGAGCAAAGGATTCATACCTTTCCCAAGGGTATTAGTACGTTTTGAGATTCTTCTGTGATTGGGCCCAAAGTCAACTTTTTACCATTTCACCCTAAGTGGATGTAATGGATCTGACTGGAATTCGAACCCGGCTCTCCAATTCCGCACTCCGAGACGCTATCCATTAATCCACCGTGCCTTTATTCATTACACCACACACATATCCAACATTACCGCCCCTGGTATTCCTAAACAACCAGGCACTGATCATGCTTGGCGTTAACTTCAGTGATTGTAAGTTAATTTCATTAATGTTGCTAGTTTGATTTACATTCTATGTTCTGACTTCTTCTGCTAGATGCCGTGTCCCTACGAGAGCGATCATACCTTTCCTTTCTTTGGAACAACTTTTGTCATTCTAATATCGCACCAAGTCCCTGTTCTACTATTTTACACAAGAACGTTAGGTCAGTTATATTATCATTCTGTTCCATTTGTCTACATTATGACATGTGTGTGTCAATGTTCTACTCCTTCTTTCCTTATTATCTGTAATTTCAAATGTCTCGTTCCGATTCTGAGTATGGGTCAGTTTTCCTGAAAAAGATCCGTGTTATATACATGCGCCGTCCGTGGTATTCTCAACATCCTCCTGTAGAATTACGTCTGTTACCTTTATTTTTAAATTGTTTCAGTTTTACAATCTTTCTTTCTTTCTTTCTTTCTTTCTTTCTTTCTTTCTTTCTTGTTATGTCTTTTCTTTCTTTCTTTCACTTTTGACATCAACAGTTCTTTCTTTCTTTTTCTTCAACTTTGTTTTCTTTTTTCCTTCTTTTTTTCTTTCTTTCTTTCTTTCGTGTTATGTCTTTTCTTTCTTTCTGTCTGTATCTTTCTTCTGTTTCTTTTCTTTCTTTCTTTCTTTCACTTTTGACATCAAAAGTTCTTTCTCTCTTTTTCTTCAACTTTGTTTCCTTTCTTTTTTCCCTTCTTTTTTTCTTTCTTTCTTTCATTCTTTCTTTCTTTCTTTTTTGTTGGCGTTTATTATTTTACGCTTTTATATTTTTACTTCAAATTCTTCTCGTTCATTACAGTTTTTGCATATATTTGTGGAACTCCCTTCCGTCATCGTGCTTTACAGCCAACATTAATCTCTGCAAATATTGAAATGCAATGTCAATCGCTATCTACTCTCCTCCTGATTACTCTTTCCTCTTCGCGCTCATTAATGTTTCTGTTCCTAATTCTTCCACACCCAGTAACCGCTTGTGTTTTAGTGGCTTCACTGCTTTCTTTCTTTCTTTCTTTCTTTCTTTCTTTCTTTCTTACCTAATCTGTCTTCTGTCTTACCTAATCTTTCTTTCTTTCTTTCTTTCTTTCTTTCTTTCTTTCTTTCTTTCTTTCTTACCTAATCTCTCTTCTTTCTTACCTAATCTCTCTTCTTTCTTTCTTTCTTTCTTTCTTTCTTTCTTACCTAATCTGTCTTCTTTCTTACCTAATCTTTCTTTCTTTCTTTCTTTCTTTCTTACCTAATCTCTCTTCTTTCTTACCTAATCTCTCTTCTTTCTTTCTTTCTTTCTTTCTTTCTTTCTTTCTTACCTAATCTGTCTTCTTTCTTACCTAATCTTTCTTTCTTTCTTTCTTTCTTTCTTTCTTAATCTCTCTTCTTTCTTACCTAATCTCTCTTCTTTCTTTCTTTTTGTCTTTCTTTCTTTCTTTCTTTCTTTCTTTCTTTCTTACCTAATCTTTCTTTCTTTCTTTCTTTCTTTCTTTCCTAATCTCTCTTCTTTCTTACCTAATCTCTCTTCTTTCTTTCTTTCTTTTTCTTTCTTTCTTTCTTTCTTTCTTTCTTTCTTACCTAATCTGTCTTCTTTCTTACCTAATCTTTCTTTCTTTCTTTCTTTCTTTCTTTCTTTCTTTCTTTCCTAATCTCACTTCTTTCTTACCTAATCTCTCTTCTTTCTTTCTTTCTTTCTTTCTTTCTTTCTTTCTTACCTAATCTGTCTTCTTTCTTACCTAATCTTTCTTTCTTACCTAATCTTTCTTTCTTTCTTTCTTTCTTTCTTTCTTTCTTTCTTTCTTTCTTTCCTAATCTCTCTTCTTTCTTACCTAATCTCTCATCTTTCTTTCTTTCTTTCTTTCTTTCTTACCTAATCTTTCTTTCTTTCTTTTTTTCTTTCCTAATCTCTCTGCTTTCTTTCTTTCTTTCTCTCTTTCTTTCTTTCTTTCTTTCTTTCTTACCTAATCTGTCTTCTTTCTTACCTAATCTTTCTTTCTTTTCTTTTTCTTTCTTTTTTTCTTTCTTTCTTTCTTACCTAATCTTTCTTTTCTTTTCTTTCTTTTTTTTTTTTCTTTTCTAACCTTTCTTTCTTTCTTTCTTTCTTTCTTTCTTTCTTTCTTTCTTTCTTTCTTTTTCCTAATCTATCTTCTTTCTTACCTAATCTCTCTTCTTTTCTTTCTTTCTTTCTTTCTTACCTAATCTGTCTTCTTTTCTTACCTAATCTTTTTTTTTTTTTTTCTTTCTTTCTTTTTCTTTCTTTCTTTCTTTCTTTCTTTCTTTCCTAATCTCTCTTCTTTCTTACCTAATCTCTCTTTTTCTTTCTTTCTTTTTTCTTTCTTTCCTAATCTCTCTTCTTTCTTACCTAATCTGTCTTCTTTTTTACCTAATCTTTCTTTCTTTCTTTCTTTTCTTTCTTTTCTTTCTTTCTTTCTTTCTTTTACCTAATCTTTCTTTCTTTCTTTCTTTCGTAATCTCTCTTCTTTCTTACCTAATCTCTCTTCTTTCTTTCTTTCTTTCTTTCTTTCTTTCTTTCTTTCTTACCTAATCTTTCTTTCTTTCTTTCTTTCTTTCTTTCCTAATCTCTCTTCTTTCTTACCTAATCTTTCTTTCTTTCTTTCTTTCTTTCTTTCTTTCTTTCCTAATCTCTCTTCTTTCTGACCTAATCTCTCTTCTTTTCTTTCTTTCTTTCTTTCTTTCTTTCTTACCTAATCTTTCTTTCTTTCTTTCTTTCTTTTCTTTCTTTCTTTCTTTCTTTCTTTCTTTCCTATTCTCTCTTTTTTCTTACCTAATCTTTCTTTCTTTCTTTCTTTCTTTCTTTCTTTCTTTTCTTTCTTTCCTAATCTCTCTTCTTTCTTACCTAATCTCTCTTCTTTCTTTCTTTCTTTCTTTCTTTCTTTCTTTCTTTTTCTTTTCTTACCTAATCTGTCTTCTTTCTTACCTAATCTTTCTTTCTTTCTTTCTTTCTTTCTTTCTTTCTTTCTTTCTTTCTTTCTTTCCTAATCTCTCTTCTTTCTTACCTAATCTCTCTTCTTTCTTTCTTTCTTTCTTTCTTACCTAATCTGTCTTCTTTCTTACCTAATCTTTCTTTCTTTCTTTCTTTCTTTCTTTCTTTCTTTCTTTCTTAATCTCTCTTCTTTCTTACCTAATCTCTCTTCTTTCTTTCTTTCTTTCTTTCTTTCTTTCTTTCTTTCTTTCTTACCTAATCTTTCTTTCTTTCTTTCTTTCTTTCCTAATCTCTCTTCTTTCTTACCTAATCTCTCTTCTTTCTTTCTTTCTTTCTTTCTTACCTAATCTGTCTTCTTTCTTACCTAATCTTTCTTTCTTTCTTTCTTTCTTTCTTTCTTTCTTTCTTTCTTTCTTTCCTAATCTCTCTTCTTTCTTACCTAATCTCTCTTCTTTCTTTCTTTCTTTCTTTCTTTCTTACCTAATCTGTCTTATTTCTTACCTAATCTTTCTTTCTTTCTTTCTTTCTTTCTTTCCTAATCTCTCTTCTTTCTTACCTAATCTCTCTTCTTTCTTTCTTTCTTTCTTTCTTTGTTTGTTTCTTTCTTTCTTACCTAATCTGTCTTCTTTCTTACCTAATCTTTCTTTCTTTCTTTCTTTCTTTCTTTCTTTCTTTCTTTCTTTCTTTCTTTCTTTCCTAATCTCTCTTCTTTCTTACCTAATCTCTCTTCTTTCTTTCTTTCTTTCTTTCTTTCTTTCTTTCTTACCTAATCTTTCTTTCTTTCTTTCTTTCTTTCTTTCTTTCTTTCTTTCTTTTCTTCCTAATCTCTCTTTTTCTTTCTTTCTTTCTTTCTTTCTTTCTTTCTTTCTTTCTTTCTTTCTTACCTAATCTTTCTTTCTTTCTTTCTTATTATTCTCCTTTTTTAGTTTGTCTTTATGTTTTTATTTTTATTTTCACCAACCTTTTCCGGTAATTCTTATTCTCATTTTTAATATACCTACCTCAGTTTGTTTCGGATTAAAAATAAACGCCTTAATTCTTTGAGAAATTGCTTTGGTTACATTTCGGATCCGAAACTGAACAGATGTAGCTTTCGAAAAAAAAAAATATCTGACCATGGGATCTGCATTACAATTCCAAATCGAACCTTGTTGGTTTGTGATGTTCTCCCTGTCCAACCGGACTGTAGCTCGTTGGACCGGACCGTAGTTTTTCCTAAAAAGAGGGATACAATTTCGAAAGCACGTAGATGTACTAACCCTGTTTTTTATTAAAAAAAAAGAAGGCGTCTATTCAAATATGAGTATCCACGAAAATAAAATAACATTTAAAGCATTAAAATTTAAGATTAAAAATAAATCCATTCATTCTTTAGAAATATAGGTATATATAAATAATACCAATAGCTAATTTGTAGGGGTGGACATTAATCCAAAGAGATATTATGAGAAATTTTCATTTTCATTTTCTTTCTTTTTTGCTCACCACTTTCCTTTTGTCTGGACAAATTGATTTCATTTTGAAAAAACCTTCCGAAGAGATGAATATTTAAATATATTCATTTTTGTGGTCCAGGGAAGAACAACACGAACACAAGAGTAGAAATAACGAAGGTATATTACACGAAATAATAATACAAGATGTGGAAGGTGTTAGTATGACTGTCAGTCTGCTTTGGAGTGAACTACTATCGGCTCGACTCGATTCTATATGTACTTCCCCCCACCCCCCGAGGGAAAGATGTGGTACAAGACCGAGTTTAACGTGGGGCTCCCGAGCCCGTAGGCTCGGCCAAAAAATGCCCGTAGAACCCGTATAAACGGGATCGGGTTGGTCAACCTCCCCGAACGAGACTCTGCCCTTCGGCGGAGCCTCGTTCGGGTTCCTCTCCGCTCAGAGGCAGAGAGTTCGACCGTCAAGCCGAGAAGCTCGACTAGATTCGGTATCTAGCCACCCCACGACGAGGGTTGCATGTGGCACAAGGCCTAGTTTAACGTGGGTTTCCCGAGCCCGTAAACTCAGCCAAAAATGCCCGTAGAACCCGTATAAACGGAATCGGGTTGGTCAACCTCCCCGAACGAGACTCTGCCCTTCGGCGGAACCTCGTCCGGGTTCCTCTCTGCTCAGAGGCAGAGAGTTCGAACGTCATGCCGAGAAGCTCGGCTTGATTCGACCCTCTCTCTCTTGAGAGGCATAGTATACATAGTGTTAGGAAGAGTTCATTTTGTAGTTATAGGCAAGAACCCATGTCATTCATGAAATAAATTATAACCGAAATGAATGTTTAAGGATCGTCGTTACTTTAAATTTAAAAGAGAGCTCAAAACAGAGGAAAGATAAATATTATTTATTTTAAGAATATTAAAACGTGTTTAAAATCACCACATAATAGCAATTATGTTTCAAAGTTAGTAATGTGTCTCTCCGGTCGATGTTAAACTATTGGTGAGTGAAAGTTTAATTTCATTTCAAAAACAGAATACTATTAAGAAGCTTATTTTTTTTAAACGTATTCTGCTTTTGAAATTAAATCAATCTTCCACTCGCCGAGGAGACACATTTATAGTGTTGAAACATAATCGCCATTATGTTCCGATTTTAACCATGTTTTAAGATCCTAAAATAAATAATAGCTATATATATATATATATATATATATATATATATATATAAAGAATAATCACATAGAATTAATCAGAAGTATCAATACGATTATTGGCGACATCCATCGCTAGAAAACATAATATATGCATTAAAATCCTGTTCATCCATAGTGCGAGTTTTGATCCTTGAAGAAAAACTTGTTGTCTGTAGTTTTTCAGTTTATTTGATGTTAAAATGCTAGTACTTACGGACAGTCTTCCATCCATCATCAGGCATGTGTTTTTTTTCCTTATAAAATCAAAAACTTGAGACGATATACCTGTATGTCGACCGAAATAATATAATATAATTTTTTGTTAAAAATACTTTATATATATATATATATATATATATATATATATTTATATATATATATATATGAATTTCATTCTTTCTTTCACATATATTTATTCTCTATTTTTATATCCCGTTTTCCGAATCGACCATTGCATTTATTTAGCTACTACCCTTCAAAAGTGTAAGTTTACATTCATTTTTTAATCATTGGAAGTAAGGTCTGATGATCCCGGGAAGAAGGAACTCATTGTGGAAATAAATTATAACCATGACCTTAAAGTTATCTGGTTTTCTTTAAATTAAATTATTCGCTTTCATTTGACATCAAGATCTCTGGATTTCATCCTCCTTGGGAGGATCCATAAGGAGTACCAAGATTTTCATTACTTAACTCTTATATATATATATATATATATATATATATATATATGAGAGTAACTGAAGGACACTGGAAACAGAGAAACAACGCTTTCTAAACATTGTATAATTAAAAACAAAAGAATATAAAAAATACTTACACAAAACATACTTGACCAATAATAAATAGTGGTTTGGTATATTATATTGCTTTGCAAGCAATTGCGTTTGAAGGACATTCATACTTCAGCTGACCTTACTACTCATTATACCCCATATATAAAAATATATAAATATTTGAGCTGCCAGTGAACACATGTGCATCCACTAGCAAGAATCATATATATATATATATATATATATATATATATATATATATATATATATATATATATACAATAACTTTCACCCTAGATAAATCCTGTGAGTTAAAGGTAGAGGGTTCCCTTCTTTCTATCACTAATATTTATTAATTAATTTTATTTCTGTCAGGTTAAAGTTAAAGACATGCTTCTTTCACTCTGTCTTTTTTTTTCTTTCTCTATTTGTTTCTTTTCTGTCTGTTTTTCTTTCTCTTTCTCCCTTTCTTTCTTCCTTTTTTTGTCTTTCTTTCTTTCCTTTTTTTAGAACCGCCATTTCTTATTTTCTTTTCTTAAAGGTATGATGTACAGTATTTCTTTCTGACTGTCGTCTTTTACTAATGTATCGATGTATCAATCTATTGATACACACGGTTTGTGTGTGTGTGTGGGGGGGCGCTCATGTACCCACATATGTAATCTGAAATCGTCATTTGTTCAAGCTCTTCCTTTCTGAATGTTTATTTTTTCTTTAATTTTGTTTTGATACTTACCAATTTCTTTCTTTTATTCATTTATTCCTGTACTTTTTCGGGTTTTTTAATATCAGATTTTTATTTCGTCTTTTTTTCTGTCTTTAGATAACACACACATCAATTTTTAAACTTTTCTTTTTTATTCTTTTATTTATTCTTATCCTTTAGCTTCTTTCCGTCTTTCTTTTTCTTTCTTTTTATACTAGCCACTTCTTGCTTTCATTCTCTTATTCTTTCTTTTTCTCTAGCCATTTTATTTTTTTTCTTTCTGTTGTGTATTTCTTTCTTTTTCTACGTCTTTCTTTTTTCTTTCTTTTATTGCTAGGCATTTCTTTCTTTCTTTCTTTCTTTCTTTCTTTCTTTCTTTCTTTATTAGCCATGTCTCTACGTCGTTCTTTATCTTTTTTTCTTTCTGTACTAGGAATTTCTTTTTCTTTTTTTTGTCTGTCTGTATTTCTTTCTTTCTGTCTTTCTCTCTCTCTTTCTATTTCTTTCTTTCCAGACAAGCTATTTTTCCTTTGTTTCTTTGTTTTTCTTTTTTCTTTCTTTCTTTCTAGACTAGCCGTTTTCTTTTCCCTTCCTTTTTTCTTTGCTTTTCTTTCTTTGTTTATTTTTCTCTCTTTTTCTTTCTTTTTCTTTCGCCATTTATTTCTTTGCTATCTATTTCTTTCTTTTTCTTTCTTTCTTTCTTTCTTTCTTTCTTTCTTTCTTTCTTTCACTTATTCTTTCTTTTTCTCTAGTCATTTCATTTTTTCTTTCTTTTCTGTATTTCTTTCTTTTTTCTTTCTTTTATTGCTAGGCATTTCGTTCTTTCTTTCTTTTTTTCTTTCTTTGTCTTTCTTTTTTTTTATTGCTAGGCATTTCTTTTTCTATCATTGTCTTTCTTTATTCTCGCTTTCTTTACTAGCCATGTCTGTATTTATTTCTTTCTCTATCATTTTTCTTTTTTTTCTTTCTGTACTAGCCATTTCTTTCTCTTTTTTTTTTGTCTGTCTGCATTTCTTTCTGTCACTCTCTTTCTTTCTTTTTCTTTCTTTATAAACTGACCATTTTTTGTCTTTCTTTTCTTTTTTCTTTGTTTTCTTTCTTTCTCTGTTTAATTTTCTCTATTTTTCTTTCTTTTTTCCTTTTTTGTTTCTTTCTGTCTTTTTCTTCATGCCGTTCTTTCTTGCCTTATTTATTTTTTGTTTCTTTCTTTCTGTCTGTCTGTCTGCTTGTCATTCTTTTTTCTTTCATTCTGTCTTTCTTTTCTGTCTGTTTTTCTTTCTCCCTTTCTTTCTTCCTTTATTTGTCTTTCTTTCTTTCCTTTTTTTAGACCCGCCATTTCTTATTTTCTTTTCTTCTAGAAAACTGCAAACGTTAATTTATTTTGCTTTAAGCAGACATTATATTTTTTTCCATAAATCTTGTCAGTTTTTAACCATAAAAACTATATACTCGTTCCAGTTCATAAAGAGACGAAAACATCTCCAACACCCTCCCGATTCGAAAAGAATAATTCAAGAAAACAAATCCGGAAAAATCAGTTAAAGAAATTCCATGATTTTGTTGTTATTGTTCCGTTTTTCATTATGACATTATTTCACAAGTCCAACTGGAAGGAAAGCAAAGAATTGTTTCTTCTATTCTTTGTATTCTCCTTTTTTGGGGTACCTTTCGAACGGCTTTTGCAATTTCGTTTCCTTCTCCCGGTATTTATGTAAACATTTCCTTCAGTGTACAGCCTATATAATTCAGAACTGCCACACTTTGTTGATAATTTTTTTCTTTCAGAATTATTACGTTTGTTCGGCGTCATCCTCAACTGCACTGAAATAATATACACTTATGTTTATCCACAGAGGTTCGTATATCAACCATACTTCAAAATATATTTCCCATTTATCTATTCAGTCGCATGTATATACACAGGCTTGCTATCTATCTACATCTGTTCATTATCTAACACTGTCTTTTCTATCTATCTATCTATCTATCTATCTATCTATCTATCTATCTATCTATCGTATAATGTATGATAGCCTTATGTTAAATACAGTGGGACGTTACTCGTTTGATTACAGTTGTAAATAGTCTAAATTTATTTTACTATATTTCTTGCCTAGTTTAAAACGAATGTTGTTCATAGTAGGTTAGATTAATTTTTATGTTATGGTCCTCCAAAATACATTTGAACTGATAGGATATTTTTTTTCTTTTTTTTTTGTCGACCAAAATCTCCCAGAAATTAGAAATGAGCCGGAAAATTGTATTATATTTTTAAATTTGTCGCCAATATCTGTTGATGGTATACATATATATATATATATATAATTATCTATTTAAAAAATATGATTCCAACGCTACATAAGAGTTCTCATGTTTGAAAACAAGAGCAGGAAACTTCAATATAATTATTTGAATTAAATTGAATTAAAGTACCAAGCTCTGTTCCATCTTCAAGTGAATTTGTTTTTACAAAATAGCGTTGGAATCATATTTAAAAAAAAAAAATTACATTTATGCTCTACTTTTGTATCGAGCACTGTTTTTTAAATATAATAACAAAATTACTAAAGAACTTTGGATTATTTCCCCAACATGTTCTTT
>CAHIKZ030005072.1:322500-337500 GCA_903632075.3 Acanthosepion pharaonis
TCCCAATGTTCTATTCCAAGGAAAGGGACATTTTTTTTTCCTTTTTTTTTTCAGAGGTAGGGGGGGGACGATTTCCAACTACAAAAACAAGTTGTTATCACTTAAGTTAGAACAAGTATTAATGTTAAATTAGTCGGAGTGATCAAGCAACAATAGCGGAATAAAATAAATACGTAAAACATGAATATATATATATATATATATATATATATATATATATATATATATATAGAGAGAGAGAGAGAGAGAGATATGTTATCGGATGCGTCTTTGGTAGAATTAATTTATACTCACACATGGCGGAAAGTTATTCTTCGTGTCAATTCGGTGGGACCAGTGATTGTACGGCTAGCCATGTTTCAGACCCAAGCGTCAAGTTACAGATAACGCAGTGCTGGGGGGGGGGGCGGTCAGTGACCATTCCTACCCTTCACCATATATATATTGATGCATGTTTCATTAAATAATATAGACAAGTTGTGTCTGTTTATTTTAAATAAGTTACTTTCATATTGTCTTATAAGCTTAATAACTTTATCATTGAAAGACGAAATGAAAATCGCCATATTGATACATGTTTAAATCAAATCTAAGCTTTCGGCTTACACAAGCCATTATCAAAGATGACAATTACATTTCAATATATCAAACAGCACACGGGCGAAACAATAATGATAGTCTGTTTTTGTTGCATGAAAAATTTCAAAGCAACGACAAACTCGTGTATACGAGACAAAAATCGCGTCTCAGCTGGTGACGTCACACACGACCAAGCGATATTGAAAACGAGAAGTATGGGAAGCCGTTGGTATAAACCAATGGCTTCTGTTATCATTTATAGGCATTTAAGAATATTTGTGGAGAGTTCGTAGTTTATTTTATCTAGGTTAGGTTTCAACTCTTTAATGTATCTAGCTTCAAGAGTTTTTATTTTGTTTATTGTTTTCATGTTTGAGTATAGTTGTGTTTTTGTCATGGGTCCTTACCTATAACTACAGAATGAACTCTTCCTAACACTGTGTATACTACGCCTCTCAAGAGAGAGGGACGAATCGAGTCGAGGCGATAGTCGTTCACTCCCAACCAGACTGACAGTCGTACTAACATCTTCCACATCTTTTATTATTATTTCGTGTAATATACCTTCGTTATTTCTACGATTGTGTTCGTGTTGTTCTTCCTTGGTCCTAACCTGGACCATAACAATTTTCAACAAGGATTTTCCGGAATTGTGTTCGCGACCAGGCATGCTGTATTAAATGCCTAATAATGTTAGAGTTATCATTCAAATAAATAGACAAAAATTGTCTATATTCTTTAATGAAACATGCATCAATGAAATATTGCTGCCTAAATATACACTATATATATATATATATATATATATATATATATATATATATATATATATATATATACACGAGAGTGAGCGGAAATGTTCACAGGTCGACGATGAAGGAGCGGTGCTAGAACTGTGAAATCTTGTGTTTCTTTCCAGGTACGACGGTGGGATGAAAGTTTCATAGTCTGACCATGAAGGATTGAAACGAGACCTGTGAAATCATACATGCAATAATGCCAGCACTTCTTGTTAACTGCATTATTTCTCTTCAGGTAAACAGACATCTGACTGTTCAAAGTAGACATCAAAATTAACTAGCGACGAGTTCTCTTAAAAATGGACACAATTTGTGCTACGGGTTATTATTATCAAGTTCCGGCAGAATTGAGTTTAACCCCAAGGAGATCCATGCTGACATGGTTACTAATGATTTAACAACAGTGCAAAAGTGGGCAGCTGAATTTAGCAGGAGAATGGAGAGTTTTGAAGACGACCCAAGGTCCTGCAACTTCCTGCAACAGACACAATAGAGGAAAACATTGATTGTGTTCACCACGGGGTGATGGATGACAAGCGATTGACTATAATGTATTGTTCCTGCTATTCAACATTTCACGCTGTGTTATAAATTCAACTTTTCATAGAGGTGTATTGTAAGCGTAATGGTTATTGGCAATGAAATTAAAGTCTTTTTTTTCTTTGGTCTAAGAAGAATGTGTCGTTTTTCGAAACAGATTTCTTGTTATTATTCGAAAATATGTTCGAGAACCACGTCTTAACTGTTGCTGCTCAGAGTTTCACCCTGACCCAGGGGGGGGATAGCAACTCTTAGGTTCCAAACTATAGGAAAATAGTGAAACACCAAATAAAAACAAAACAATATAAAAAATTCAATCAATGTGTTCATTGAATATTTATTGTTTTATTGATATATATATATATATATATATATATATATATATATTTGTGTGTGTATTAATCCTTGAAAATGGGTAAATGTATAGCCGAGAGCATTCGGATAAAAAGAAGATTCGTTTTTTATAATTCATCATCTGAAAAGAAAAAAAAATATTAGACCGCATGAGAAATTGTATAGAAATCTAAATAAAAGCAACTTGTCTGTCGTATTCAATGAAATGTGCATGAAAGAACGATTGCTGCTTAAATACACAAAATATATATATATATATATATATATATATATATATATATATATATATGTGTGTGTGTGTGTGTGTGTGTGTGTGTGTGTGTGTGTTTGTATTTTTATGCTTGTCACTCCATGCAAGGCAGGAGTTCCACTAGAACGTAAGGGGTTACAGAGAGAAAGAGTTAGGGTAAAGAGTGGGGTTTGGGGAAAGGACAAAAGAAGAACGGGAATAAGGATCCAATTATCAGAAGATGTCGATTGACATTATATTTGAATATTTGAAGATTATAGCTATTAGGGTAGCAAGTAAGTGGAAGGGAGTTCCACTGTCGGGAAGTGCGAGATCAGAAGCTGTTGGAGTAGAAGGGACGGCTACATTTAACCGTCTCGACAAGGAAAGTGTAGGGCCAAGATGCCAACCTAGTAGCACGCTTAAATTCATGCAGTTTGGAAACCAGTGAAAGTAGCTCGTCAGAGCAGTGTAGCACCTGTTATGGCCCTAACTATGTGCAAATAGTGATCCCCCAAACAAAAACACTGTACAAAATACATTTTAATAGTAAAAATACCAGTAATACATTTTTATATGAAAGATACTGACAATGCATAATCAGCAATACATTTTATTTGTAGTTGAAGGAATACAATATATTTAGTTGAAGCCATTAAATAACCCATAGTGATGTTGATGTGCCACCAAACAAAATCAACCAAACAAATCAATTGAGACCTCTAAGCCGTAAGCATGCTATATCATTTATTTAGCTACGTTTCTTAGTGTGATTTCGGAATTTTTATTTACACATAACATCCTAAATTGATATTACAGTGTAACCCGGATATAAGAGACCCGGATATAAGAGAAACCCGGATATAAGAGACTTCTTCTTGTTACAGTTTTTTTGTGTATATATGTATATAAGTACCTAGTGAGTTAGTCAAAATGACTTAATTCCCTTTATAGTCTACCAATAGAAGGTTGACCAATCAGAAGCCGCAGAACATTGTATCCGTCGTGTATAAAGGCGGCCATCTTTGTTTTCCTACCGGAATGACCAGAGCCAACTTGTCAGGCGAACATGACAGAAGGAAGAACTACGCTCTGCTACTTTGCTGCGATATCCACTGCTAACATGAACTACGCTTTCCTACTGTCTCCGAAATATTCACTGCCAACCTCTGGATTCTATACTGGAAGACGACCGTCATGAAAATGTCTAACACTTCTCCGGTCCCGACAACTCTCTTATATCCGGGTTACACTGCATATTACCAGGTATATTGACTCGCCACGTTGAATAAGAGCCAATATCAAAGATTTCATATTTCTAAATGCAATTATTTTTTGTGTCCTTCCCTTTATAACTACACAATTTTGCGCGCTTATCATCCATGAATTTGATAAGCATCCAACAGCTTTTAATATCACAAAAGAAAGTCATTGTCTTACGGAGCGGACAACAGCACGTAGCTGTTGATATAATTAATGCACAGGGTTAGCGAAAGTCAATCTATGATGAAGTTGTCGCTGCACAAAATGAGCGCGGATATAAGAGACGATCAGAGGATTGCCGAGTAATGGGCATAAAAGTAAACGTGATTGGTTGCCAACAGGTCACAAGACCCCGAACCGAACCGATTCGACGACTGGAATTGAAAGACTGGGTCCAACATTAAGGAAGCTGAGGGTTGACCAAAGGGAAGAGTGATGGGCCTGAAGCTTACAATGCTTGTCAGAGATAGGTGTCCATTATGATATACAGGTATCTATACATGACAGAAAATATTCTAATGGAAACTGTAACAATAGTTAATAATATTTACTCTTACCAGAGAAGATATCTAATTGTGTGCTATAGATATAGGCAGTTACACAAATCCACCCCCAATGAAAATGCTTTTACCTTTGATATAAATTAAATTTAAATTTGAACAAGGCAATGACTACTTGGTTACTTGGATAAGTATATTTCATTTTGATCAAAAAAACACACACACTGAATTTTTTCCCCTTTGATTTAATTTAAATTTAAATTTGAACAAAGAAACGACTCCTATCCAAAATATAAACGGGGAAAGCCAGAAGATGGAGGTCACATCTTCAAGATCATTGAGTAATACTGAAATGTTTCATTTTTCTCCACACATTATAAAAATGATTTAAAATCTATCATCATTTTCTTACAAAACCATCTATGACATGCAGCAAAGGGACGAGTTATTCGGCTAGAACATAAAATAAAGCAAGAACTGTTCTGGTTATCCATCCCTTTAATTCCTTAGCAGTGTACGTTGCACCCTGCCAATGCCTCATAAGGAATGGACTGTTCCGTTTTGATCCCGTGGAAAACTGAAAAGAGATATATTATCAACGCTACTTGGTTTCAGTGAGAAAAAGAAAGAAAGAAGGGGATATAGAAGTGCTAACACTTCATAAATAATGAACTATTCCGATTTGATCACGTGAAAAACGCAAAAACATAGAGACGCTACCTGGTTTCAGTGAAAGAATGAACGAAAGAAAGAAAGAAAGAAAGAAAGAAAGAAGTATGTGATATTCTCCTACTAATATGTCTATTCCGTTTTTATCGTGTGGAATGACGGAAAAGACATATCAGAAACGCTACTGGTTTCAGTGAGAAAATGAAAGAAAGAATATACGATAGAAGAGGCTATAACACTCGCATGTGTTTAACGTCTGTTTCAGTCAAACGGATGTTGTCAAAAGTTTCAAATCTTTTCATTTCTATCCTCTTCTTCAAATGGCGGCCAGCATTCAGATATATGATTGTTATTGAAATATTCTGTTAAAGTTGTTAAGCTCAAATATTTGCCGATGCGACAAGGAAATTTCTACAAATATTAATTGTCGTAGAAATCACAATGGACATACGAATTGAGAGTCATCAGAAATTTCCAATAGGAAAACCGTAAGAAAGAGTATTTCTATTAAAGAAAAATCTTATAAAATGCAGCCTCATAAATTGAGGGCGCCCAACCCTTTCCAGGCTAATTTTAAATTCTTTCTTCTTCTAGACCGGTTGGCACCCCAGACTATAGGCCATTGTCTGTCCTGCTATTTACACATAGAGATGCATTCAGATCTTTCTTACGTAAAGAAAAACCTCTTTATAAAATTCAGCTGTAGAGGCAAAATAACTTGACGGTGACCAACCCTTTCCAGGATAGTCTCAAATTCAAATGTCTTTCTTCTTCTAGACCGGTTGGCACCCCAGGCTATACGACACTGTCCGCCCTGCTATTTACCCATAGAGATGCATTCATATCTTTCTTACATAAAGAAAAACCTCCTTATAAAATGCAGCCGCAGTTTCAAAATAGCTTGACGGTGACCAACCCTTTCTAGGTTAGTTTTAAATTCAATTTTTTTCTTCTTCTAGACCGGTTGGCACCCCAGACTATAGGGCTCTGTCTGTCCTGCTATTTACCCATAGAGATGGATTCATATCTTCCCTAAGGCTATTAGAATGTAAGTGGACGCAAGGAACTCGACTGGAATTCTAACATAGCTTTCAAATTCCTCAATCTGAGCCACTAACCATTATTTCACCATACCTCTGATCATTAGCTAGTTTTGAGATTAGTCAAGATAATGTTCAACGTTGATAGGTTCTATTTAAACCGCCTGTTTTTGTCAAAAGGTCTATTGGCGTCACATCGACGATGTAAGTTTACATGCATGGTTATTTTCGGAAGTCATCGTGACGTCAAATAAGCCCGGAAAAAAAAACTCTACAGAAATAGAGACAATTTATTAGGGACAGTGATTCATTAGGAAATGCATGATGGATTTGGATTTGATTGCACAGATATGGGGTGTAAGAAGCAGCAGTGTTATTTTCTCCGAAAGTAACGCAAAAAATACTCTGTGGAATTGAAACGGAAACGCATCCAGGCCAACAGTCTAGATCGAGTATATGCAACCATTGATAAAAAATCTGTTCATTTGTGGACGTAGTTATTCGATTGAGATCTAGAGAATGAAATTAATTAAAAGGTGGATAATATCAGACGAGAAACTATTATGAAATATGTACGAGCGTAAGTGAAAAATTATCCGCACATTCACCATAACATATCTTTAGGTTTGTCACACTGCCTTCTGCACATGCGTACTCATACTTCCAACTATATGGTCACGTGATCTAAGCTTAAAAAAAAACAGTTTTCTTGCTGTTAGAACGGTGTGAACATAGCCGTTCCGTTAGCAGTGTGCACCAAAGAGGAATAAAGGCTTTGTGTATACTGCTTCCTTTTCCATTCCAAGAAGTCATCAGAATTCACAAATAATAAAGAAATGGAAGCTATGGAGAAGCCATGATCACTTTAGTCAAACCAACGCCTTTATCCTTAAGAACATCTGTGTATGAATTTCTGAGACATGTAAACTTAATTTCTTCATTTTTAACCCGTGCTCATATTGCAATTTTTGCTGTTATCATTTCATGTTTTTTTTTACCAGAGCTCATATTGCACTTTTCGTTGTTATTATTGCTTCTCTCTGGCACACCTTATTACTGGTTCCAACCTTGTATTCATTTCTATGCTTGATCGGCTCAGGAGATTTTTGTGGCCTAGACTATGTGCTGATTCCTTAAGTTTACGATTTTTCCAATGATGTTCTTTGTCTATGATTTCAACCTGATCCTTTCTCTTCATATGTGGTCAGCCACGCCTGATTTTTCCACTTCCCCTCGTGTTACAGCTGTACAGAGATGTATTTCACACTTCGCGCGCTTAGCGGAGCGAGTCGTATTAGTTCTTAAAGTGACTGCTTGGGAGCAGTTGCGGGTTTTCAGTTGACGGGTTCGTGAGAAAGTAGCTGTGAGAAATCTCTTAATTTGTTATTTTGATTAATATATCTTTCTGCCCTCATCATGGCATCGAAGGAGATTTAAAGTGTAAAAAAGAAGCGTACAAACTTAACTAGACAACACTTAACACTGACAAATTGGAGCTTTTTCCACCTACAGACAATCGGCTTTAACGGACTATTCTCTTATTGGTCCGTTGATGAGAGGTTCGTCTGTACTTTAATTTTCCCTTTAGGACGTAGCTACGATGTTCTATACTACAGACCTATGCATCGTGCAACGAAGGTCTATAACTGGAAACTTTGGGATAAATGTTTAAAAGATCAACAGTCTTCTTAAATTATTCCTTCTATTAATTTTGCAGTAATTTTGTAGTGATTTTATAACATATTTATGTTATAATCTTGAAATAAATAATTATATATATATATATATATATATCGTTCGACATCCGTCCGTCTCGGGAGACGATTGAGTAGCGCAAGTGCACCACGAGCCTGGGCGGGATGTATGGAGAACTAGGGATGCCCAGGCGTCTAGTTCCCCCTCTCGGCCTTGCCAGCAGAGTCCAAAGGAGAGGATAAACCAATACAGTTTGGTACCTGTGAGGCTGCAGGAGTTGCAGGAAGGTAGCACAGAGTGCCGTCCATCCGCCTTAGGGGCGCCACTCCAGATTTGTGTAGGGTTTATTCCTTAGCCTTTTCTTCTCCCGAAGATTTCCACAAGGCAGTGGATCTATTTAACCCATAGCTGGAGTTTGGTTCATGGGCACCCAGGCGTGTCTACACACAGGTGGACCTGCATGCCACATGTTAAGGGGGCCAAACGCCTCCTCCGTCCCCTGTAGTTTAGCCCGAGTCCGCAAGGTGCTCGATTGCCATGTGTCGCCACGAGGAGGCACTACATAGGGCTTGCTGATGGAGAGGCTATATACTGGCAGGGGAAGACTTATGCACTCGGCTCCCCTTTTCGCATTTCTGCTAGCCAGCGGCGGTATCTGAAAGCGAGGAGCGACAAGCACTACCACTACAGACTACCACACTAGACGCATCACAACAGCCGTTGAGACACAAATACACACACACACACACACACACACACACACACACACACACACACACACACACACACATATATATATATATATATATATATATATGAGAGAGAGACACAGAGAGAGAGAGTCAATAAAACAAACTGACCGACTCTAGAGTTTCGCTCGTCCGTTTTATATGTTCGATTATTATCAGATCTCCTATTTGTACTCCTTGGAGCAAATGCTGCTAATCAAATATGATATTCAAGCCACGTTAAAATTTCTTTAAAAAGGTAGCAACAATTAAATTTATACATATATAAAAGCACCTCGACGTGGTGTAATGGTTAACAAGCTAGTCCCGTTAAAATAATTATAACTGAATAGTGTGTTCGGGCCTGATCGGATGCCCCATACGTTCAGTCTTGTGTTACATCTATTCCCCGTTTAGCTAATCATCTGGGTATAATGGTTAGGAAGCTTGTCTTGCTAGATCGATTACGACTGAGTAGAGAATTCGATCCTCACTGGGTACCCCATACTTTCGGCCTTGTGCTACATGTAAGCTTCGCTTAGAAAATCATTTGAACACCTCGACCTAACACTTCTCCGGTCCCGACAACTCTCTTATATCCGGGTTACACTGCATTTTCCCCTTTGATTTAATTTAAATTTAAATTTGAACAAAGAAACGACTCCTATCCAAAATATAAACGGGGAAAGCCAGAAGATGGAGGTCACATCTTCAAGATCATTGAGTAATACTGAAATGTTTCATTTTTCTCCACACATTATAAAAATGATTTAAAATCTATCATCATTTTCTTACAAAACCATCTATGACATGCAGCAAAGGGGAAAAAATTCAGTGTGTGTGTTTTTTTGATCAAAATGAAATATACTTATCCAAGTAACCAAGTAGTCATTGCCTTGTTCAAATTTAAATTTAATTTATATCAAAGGTAAAAGCATTTTCATTGGGGGTGGATTTGTGTACACCCGGAGACCCTCTTTGATCAAAATGAAATATACTTATCCATGTAAACTAGTAGCCATTGCCTTGTTCACATCTAAATTTAATTTATATCAAAGGTAAAAAAAATTTCACTGGGGTTGGATTTGTGTATCCCGGGGACCCTCTTTGATCAAAATGAAATATACTTATCCAAGTAACCTAGTAGACATTGCCTTGTTCAAATCTAAATTTAATTTATATCAAAGGTAAAAAACATTTTCAGTGGGGGTGGGTTAGTGCAACCACACCCCTGAGACCACCTACGATGAAAATGAAACATACTTATCCAAGTAACCTAGTAGCCATTGCCTTGTTCAAATCTAAATTTAATTTATACCAAAGGTAAAAACATTTTCAGTGGGGGTGGGTTAGTGCAACCACCCCCCTGAGACCCCCTACGATGAAAATGAAATATACTTATCCAAGTAACCTAGTAGCCATTGCCTTGTTCAAATCTAAATTTAATTTATACCAAAGGTAAAAACATTTTCAGTGGGGGTGGATTTGTGCAACCCCCCCCCCAACAAAAACCTCCGGGTCCCCCTTTGATCAAAATAAAATATTCTTATCAAGGTACTTTGGGTAATATAGTTTCGGAATATGTATGGTTATGTGGGTCTATCTCCAAAACTCCAGCAGGAGTTCGATAACAAACAAACAGACAGAGGCTACAATATATATATATATATATATATATATAGATTTGTATTGTTCAAACAAATCCGAATTGAAGTTGATTTCAGGTGGTCGATTAACCTTCTTATCTCAAGCACTTTCTGATAACATTGTCTTCTGACAATCTCACACTGGAATCTTTTCGCTTATTTCTCGCTTCAGTTCTACCGGATGCTATTCATAGTCTTTCGTCTTCCGATTGCAACTGGTTCGACAAAAGCTTACGGACGACCCTTCTTTACTATTTAGATCGACTGCTAAGCCTTTGCAATTTCGAAGATTACTCGCTTCCTTCATTGGTCAACTTCTCTTTGATGCCGTTGCCATTTCGTCTGGCCTGCTTCTAGCTGCTTTCTTGTCCATGATAATAGTGTTCGATCAATTCACTTTGATCTCTTTGCCCGCGCGGACGGACATAATGCAGAGAATTATAACATCTTTATTTGTAGCGACGTTAGTAAGAGTGTTTACAGCTTTTCAGTGGTAAAAAACAGATGGTAATTAATCATATACAGGTATTATTCTATGTAGTGTAACTGTCTTTATTGGCACACACATTGCTTCCTCCATGTGTCGTGTCCCTTCAGGACGTTGGCGATCATTGCTCTCCACAATTTCCTGTCTTTTGTAGCTTTTAATAAATTTTGTCTTTTTGTTATCTTTCCTAAACCCTTTTCCGCCATCAATTTATTAAAGCTAATTCTTCTTCTTCTTCTTCTTCTGTGTCATGTCCCTTTAGAGAGTTGGCGATCATGGCTCTCCATAATTTCCTGTCTTTTGTAGGTTTTAATAAATTTTGTCTTTTCGTTATCTGTCCTAAAATCTGTTCCGCCATCCATTTACTCAAGCTAATTATTCTTTTTCTTTTTCGACTTCATGTACGTGTGATGTCATTCAGTGAATTGATGATCATGGCTCTCCACAATTTCCTGTCTTTTGTAGCTGTTAATAAATTTTGTCTTTTTGTTATTTGGCATAAATCGTGTTTCACCATCCATTTAGTTCTTCATCTTCTGTCTGCCGTGTCTTTTCAGGACAATGGCGGTCATGACTAACCGTAATTTCATGTCCTTTTGTAGCTCTTAATGTCTTATCTTTTTGATATCACTCCTAAGTCGTGTTCCGCCATCTATTTCCTCAAGTTCATTCTCTCTTCTATATGCATTGTTCCTTCAGGACGTCAAGGATCATGGATCTCCACAGTATCCCGTCTCTTTTCTTTGCTTGCCAGGACGTTGTCAGTAGAACCACATCTCTATCGCTTCAAGTCTCTTCTTCGTCTGTGAGAAGATTGTCCAGCATTCACTGCCATATAGGAGATTAGATATTACACAGCCGCCCAACACTCTTTTCTTTGTTTCTAAGGACACTCGTCAGTAGAACCACATCTCTGTCGCTTCAAGTCTCTTCTTCATCTGTGAGGAGATTGTCCAGCATTCACTGCCATATAGGAGATTAGATATTATATCGCCGTCCAACACTCTTCTTTGTTTCTAAGGACACTCGTCAGTAGAACCACATCTCTCTCGTTTCAAATCTCTTCTTCAACTGTGAGGAGATTGTCCAGCATTCACTGCCATATAGGAGATTAGATATTACATAGCCGTCCAACAGTCTTTTCTTTTTTCTAAGGACACTCGTCAGTAGAACCACATCTCTGTCGCTTCAAGTCTCTTCTTCATCTGTGAGGAGATTGTCCAGCATCCACTGCCATATAGGAGATTAGATATTACATAGCTGTCCAACACTCTTTGTTTCTAAGGACATTCGTCAGTAGAACCACATCACTGTCGCTTCAAGACTCTTCTTCATCTGTGAGGAGATTGTACAGCATTCACTGCCATATAGGAGATTAGATATTACATATCTGTCCAACACTCTTTGTTTCTAAGGACATTCGTCAGTAGAACCACATCACTGTCGCTTCAAGACTCTTCTTCATCTGTGAGGAGATTGTCCAGCATTCACTGCCATATAGGAGATTAGATATTACATAGCCATCCAACACTCTTTTCTTTGTTTCTAAGGCCACTCGTCAGTAGAACCACATCTCTGTCGCTTCAAGTCTCCTCTTCATCTGTGAGGGGATTGTCCAGCATTCACTGCCATATAGGAGATTAGATATTACATAGACGTCCAACACTCTTTTCTTTATTTCTAAGGACACTCGTCAGTAGAACCACATCTCTGTCGCTTCAAGTCTCTTCTGTTTCTGTGAGGAGATTGTCCAGCATTCATTGCCGTATAAGAGGACTGCTATTGCTTAACATTTCAGTAATGTTTTCTTCGTTTCTAACGAAAATATTCTGTTTCTTACGTTTTGGATGATTTCAGTTTTCCACTTTCCATCAACTCAATTTTTATGTTTTCCTTATGACTCTATGTTATATTCCTCGTTTTTCTTTTCAAAATCACCACTTTTAATAATATAATGATAATAAAAGTCATCATGATAAAGTGCTCCAATTCCTACACTGGAAAATATGCAACTTTACGTGAAAGGAAACTGCAAGAAATTGGTATGAACATTATCCCGACCCGGTTACAGAGATAGGTCCTGTATCAATTTTAGGGGACTTTACAATA
The DNA here is from genome assembly GCA_903632075.3 of Acanthosepion pharaonis. NCBI lineage: Eukaryota > Metazoa > Mollusca > Cephalopoda > Sepiida > Sepiidae > Acanthosepion > Acanthosepion pharaonis. Next base: position 335,140 of record CAHIKZ030005072.1, read on the forward strand.
CACACAGACAGAACAATCAAGGGTAATCGCCTAGATATCGTGATCAAAGACCACAAGAACAGAATCTGATTTCTTATTCATATGGCAGTCCTCGAAGATTGTAATGTATCTTTGAAGATGTTCATAAAACTATAAGACTACAAGGATCTTGAAGTGGAAATTTAAAAAAAATGTGGCACATGAGGACATCGGTAATTCCGTTTGTAGCCTTCGGATTAAGTGGAAAAGATAATGATAGACTTATTGAAGGCATTCCTGGTAGTCTTTGCCTTAAAGAATTACAAAATATTGTACTCACAAGTAGTACATTATGAAGAAAATTTGATACGTTCAAGACAGATTAAAGTCAAGAGGTACAGAGAGGCTTGTACAGTGTAAAAATCAGTGTAAAGAAAATCGGTAAAACATCTTTAACAAAGAATAAGTCTTATTTTAAAGAATAAGTCTTATATTCCCATCAGAAATTATTTGAATCCCAGTTCAGGTGACGTCGGGATTTCGAATTTGAAGTGAATTTTATCTGGGATCAAAGGCTTTTTTAAAAAAAACCTTTTCATTTTATGAATGAAACTGGTTTTGGCGGGAAGGACAAACCTAACGCATTGACGCCTCCAATCAGATTTTTAACCGACATGTATCAGTGAAGCCAAACCTTCTGAGGCGCGTTGATTGGTTCTAAAATGAGAATTCCTGCATTTGGGGAAAATGGCACAATCATAGTGGAGCTGTTAAAGGATCGATTTGTCGTTTGCTCGTGGATGCCGCAAACTTCAAAAGCATAGAATGGCTTTGAAGAGAACCATCTTTGGAAATGTTTTCTTCTAATTAAGCAAATTCTTGGAACTGGGTACATTGATCCGATTCCGACATTTCAGTGATTCGACAGGAATAACGCATGAAATGCATAATAGAAAATCGAATGTTCTTTGTTTAATGACATATCAACTCCTTAATGGGTCATGTAATGCCGAAATTTAATTTTCATAGGAGCTTAGAAATAATAAAAATACGATATATGTTATTCTACTTTCACAATTGAATACATGGTAAATGATACTCAGCTTTTGTGCATATACATGTTTGTGTATAAATAAAGGCTAGAGGAGGTGATATGTGTTTTATGTTATTATTTTGTGCAAGCTATATTTTTGAGTACAGTTAGATTTCTTTGAGAAAATGTAGGATATTATATGGATTAATTTCATGAAATATTTGTTTCATGTTGATTGCTTGGCTGATTTTATTTAGCGGTATATCAACACCTCTATGGGTTATTTAATGCAGAAATATAAACATTTTGAACGCAACTGCATCCTTTCAACTAGAGATAAATTTAAATAATAATTTTACTATAAACATGTATTGCTGGTAATTTTACGATAAAAATGTATTTTTATACATTAATACTATTTTCTTTGAGGGGTCTACTAATTGCATATAGCTTGAACCCTCACAGATCTTGCCACTCCGGGTCAGGGTGATCTAGAAGAAAAGCAAGGGGTGGGGTTCATACTCCTTAAATCTTCAATCTCCAAATCAGTGAACTTAGTGCCAGATGTACTTTATCGTCATACCCAGAACTACCTTCTTATTTTAAAACTTCAACTAATGAGAATGTATAGACTATACGATTGTATAAAATCTATACTTTAATTTGCATCTGTCTATATTTCTGAGATGAGGTATTATTTACATTATTTACATTATTCGGACTATTTTCCTCATCTTTGTCGCCATATTTATTACAACCTTTCGGCCAAAACGTTGTAATAAATATGACGACAAAGATGAGGACAACAGTCCGAATAATTTAAATAATGTACATAGTACCTCATCTCAGAAATATACACAGATACTGAAAGGCCGTTACGTTGTAATAAATATGCTGAAAAAGATGAGGATAATAGTCCGAATAATGCAAATAATGTACATAATACCCCATCTCAGAAATATAGACAGATACTGAAAGGCCGAAACGTTGTAATAAATATGGCGACAAAGATGAGGACAATAGTCCGAATAATGTAAATAGTGTACATAATGCCTCATCTCAGAAATATAGACAGATACTGAAAGGCCAAAACGTTGTAATAAATATGACGACAAAGATGAGGACAATAGTCCGAATAATTTAAATAATGCACATAATACCTCATCTCAGAAATATAGACAGATACTGAAAGGCCAAAACGTTGTAATGAATATGGCGACAAAGATGAGGACAATAGTCCGAATAATGTAAATAGTATACTTTTAATCTTAATATTCTAATCTTAATATTTTCCCAAAGCAAGGCGATACTGCCACTAAGACGCAAGAGGTTATTCGGAGTGAAGGATAATGAGATGATTTTAGTGAGGA
>CAHIKZ030005072.1:340000-452500 GCA_903632075.3 Acanthosepion pharaonis
TTTATGTTAGGCTTCGTCCCGATTCTTGTGTTAAGCTTGGAGAGTAATTATAAATCCTTATTGCTCAGAGTAGAGTCCAATAGTGTTATAAAACCTCAGAGAATTCCAGTAAGATATCTTTAATCATTTCTAAGCTAAACGGTTCATAGCTTTATCTAATAATAGGAAAATTTTGCACAATTTGGAAAATTGTGCCGTTACACCTGGTATAGAATAAACATCAGACCAAATGTGGGAATATTCAATGCATGGACAAATGGCAGATAAATGTGCAAAATTGATTCTGACGAGAAAACATTTTCTAGCATGATAATGAAACAACATTCCTAAGAGTAAGCCTAATACTTGATAAAATATAATCACATCACTTCATATCAGTGGAAAATGTGCCACCAAGAAGGACAAATGAGTTGCTCTACTGGAGGTTAGCATCAGCCCTTCTGATGAAAAGCAAAAATGGCTCTATTTACACTATTTGCATTGATCGGACTGTTATCCTTATCTTTATTGCCATATACACGACGTTTCAGCCGCTGTACTCTCCGGCCCTTTTTAGGTGATGTCCAGTTGAATTTCGAATCTAACCTTTTAATTTGTCCAACGGGGTAGATTGTTCTAGTTCCACGCGTCATGCCTTTTTTGGATATCTCAGTTTCAATTGTTTCTTTGTTTAGTAACACCACTCCACAAGTTTTTGTTTGCTGTGGCCAGATATTGAACTCATAACTCTCTGGGTGGGTCAAGTCACTGGATTATTTCAACCAATAAATGACCCTCTTTAAGCCATATATATATATATATATATATATATATATATATATATATATATATATATATATATATATATATGAAGAAATATAGTGTTAATGTGTGGTATATTTATGGGATAAAGTGCTCAATATCAGACATAGAGCGTATGTAAATATAAAAGTGAACATTGAATAAACAGTCAGAGGCGGCAGACTGTTTTTCATGCTGGACGCAATTGTCATGCCGCCTGACAATTGCGTCTAGGATGAAACACCTACTATATATATATATATATATATATATATATATATATATATATGAAGAAATATAGTGTTAAGGTGTGTTATATTTATGGGATAAAGTGCTCAATATCAGAGATAGAGCGTGTGTAAATATAAAAGTGAACCTAGAAGTCAACACTTAGAGGCGACAGTCTGTTTCATGCTATATGCAATCGTCAGGCCTGATGATTGCATATAGCATGAAACAGAATGTCGCCTCTAAGTGTTGATATTTTTGTGTTCACTTTTTATATATATATATATATATATATATATATATATATAAACCTTGCACGATTTGATCTTATTACATATTAAAATCACCCAGGAACAACGAAATATACATAAATAAAAATCTAAAAACCATTTTTGTAAAGTAGGCCTTTGTTGTAAATTGTACACAAATTTACACAAATACAATAATAATAATAATAATAATAATTAGAGGCATTCAAATTTTGCCTCCCGGTGCTGGTGTAATTGTAATTGATCAGGTTTGTTAGACAGGACATTTATTCCACACTAAATGTGTTAAAACTATTTTTACTTAAATTCTAGAAAGGTCATTTACGTCAAGTGAATCGTATGCGCGTGGATACTATTTGTAACATCTTGCTTGATTGGTTAATTGCCGACCAATAAAAATCGATATCTAAATTTAATGTCGGTGCCCCTAAGGCTCTTTTAGACAGTCTGCTTTTCACAATTTCCCCTAAGAAGCAATTTAGATTCTAAACGTTGATAATGTCTTTATTTTAGCTATTCCTTAGTTTTCATTTTAACTCTGTTAAAGAAAGCGTATTTTAATGGCTAGCGGTTCAGGTTGAGGAATCAGAGATCCGTGTTCGAATTCCAGTCGGGTTCATTGCATTCACTTACGCGTTAATAATTTTATGTATGTCTGCCCAGAGATGGGTAAATAGCAGGACAGACTCAGTCATATAGCCTTGGGCGACACCCAGTCTTGGAGAAGGAAACACTGAATTCTAACGTGTAGATATTGCTTCTTTACGAAAGGCGAGAAGTAGGGAGCTTCAAAAACAAATCTATCATTGAGATGATGGACAGAGTAACCTCAACATCCTCTGTGAAAAAGGGACCGGCAAGCTATTGATGAAACTGGTCATAATACTTCTCAAACTGGCCATAATGCTTTTCCAACCGAACATACTACTTCTCAGACTGGTCACAATACTTAACAAACTGGTCATACTACTCAGATTGGTCAAAATACTTAACAAACTGGTCATACTACTCAGATTGGTCAAAATACTACTCAAACCGGTCATAATGTTTCTCAAACTGGTTAGAATACTTCACAAACTGGTCATTATGCTTCGACAACCGAACATACTACTCAAACTGTTCACAATACTTAATTGGTCATAATGCCACTCATACTGGCCATAATGCTTCTCAAGCCGGTCATAATTCTTCTCAAACCGGTCATAATTCCTCTCAAACCGGTCATAATTCCTCTCAAACTGGTCACAATACTTAAATGGTTATAATGCCTCATATACTGGACATAATGCTTCTCGATCCGGTAATAATGATTCTAAAACCGGTCACAATGATTCTCAAACCGTTCATAAGGCTTCCCAAACCGGTCATAATTCTTCTGAAACTTTCATAAGGTTTCACAAACTGGTCATAATGCTTAACTGGTCATAATTCCTCTCATACTGGTCATAGTTCTTCTTAAACCGGTCATAATTCTTCTCAAACTGGTCACAATACTTAACAGGGTCATAATGTCTCTCATACTGGTCATAGTTCTTCTTAAACCGGTCATAATGCTTCTTAAACTGGTCACAATACTTAACTGGTTATAATGCCTCTCATACTGCTCATAATTCCTCTCATACTGGTCATAATTCTTCTCAAATCGGTCATAATGAATCTCAAATCGGTCATAATGAATCTCAAATCGGTCATAATGAATCTCAAACCGGTCATAATTCTTCTGAAACCGGTAATAATGCTTCTCAAATTAGTCACAATATTTAACTGGTCATAGTGCCTCCCATACCAGTCATAATACTTCTCAAACCGGTCACAATGCTTCTCAAACCGGTCATAATGTTTCACAAACTAGTCACAATACTTAACTCGTCATAATGCCTCTCATACTGGTCATAATTCTTCTCAAACCGGTCATAATGTTTCACAAACTGCAAAAGCAAATTGATAAACTGAAGAGAATCCTTAACTGATTTCCAAATAGTTTCAACAAAAGTCAAAAAATTTGATGTTTTCAAATATGTTTGACGCTGCACCTGCGAAAATGAAATTCCTCATTGAATCCATTTCTTGTGATGAGAAATGGATCCTTCATGACAACCATAAATGATCGACTCAGTAGCATAACGAAGGACCCAAACATTTTCCAAAACCGAAATTGCACCAACAGAATATGATGACTATCTGGGAGTCCACCATTAGCGTTCTCCATTAAAGCTTCCTCGAATCTAACAAGAGCATCACTTCCGATGTTTACTCCCAGCAATGCGATGAAATTCACATTCATTATGCAAAATGCGATCGGCACTGGTTAGTCGACGAAATCTAAATTCTGCTTCATGACAATGAAGGATCTCACCCACTTGGGAGAAGTGACTTTTTCACATTCACCATCTTTCCCTCATCTCTTGGTTACTAAACACCACCTTTGCAAGAATCTTAACTATTTTCTAAGACAGAAAACATTCCATTGCAATAAGTTGAAGAAAATATATTCAAAGATTTCTTGGTGTCGAAAACCTTTAGGAGTTTATCTTAAAGGCATAAGTAACCTTGGAACTCGTTGGCAGAAAAGTATACATGCCAAGGGTTACACTTGCTTAAATACATAAATTGCGGGATAAAATTTGATTCTAATTCGGACATTATTTCATGAACAACCTAATAGAAAATAAGATCAGATTTAAATATTAATTGACTGAGATAAATAATTATGATATGAAAACACTAGGACAGATTGATAGCTAAATAGATAGGAAAAGACTTCTGTATATTCATGAAAGTAATATGGATAAATATGAATGGTCATAGATAAAAAAAAACAGAGGCATATGAATAAATATACCTAGACAAGATCAAACATGGATATGGACAAATTAAAATTGATAGATAGAGGGACAGACATGGACAGAATGAGATAGATGGATAGAAAGAGATTGGGATAGATAGATAGATAGATAGATAGATAGAAGACTGGGATAGATAGATAGATAGATAGATAGATAGATAGATAGATAGATAGATAGATAGATAGATAGGAAAAGACTGGGTAGATAGATAAAAAAAAGCTGGGAAAGGTAGATAGATAAATAAGACTGGGATGGATAGATAGACAGACGGACAGACAGACAGATAGATAGGAGAAGACTGGGATGAATAGAAAGATAAAAAAGGCTGGGATAGATAGATAGATAGATAGATAGATAGATAGATAGATAGGAAAAGACTGGGATAGATAGATAGGTAGAAAGGAAAAGACTGGGATAGATAGATAGATAGATAGGAAAAGACTGGGATAGATAGATAGATAGATAGGAAAAGACTGGGATAGATAGATAGATAGGAAAAGACTGGGATGGATGGATAGATTGATAGATAGATATCGTCTGAAGGAAACTTTGATAAAGAGAAAGTCAAGCGATTCACGCTTCTGGTGGATTTAAACCATTTTTTGTTTCTGAACAACCTTAATACGATTGTCTTTACATACCGTTACTTTATGACTTGGTCATTGAATCCATTATCCAGCCGTTGCCCGCTTGAGCAGATCATCCGCCTAGCAGTGTAGTACGAACATTTACCTTTCACGTGGTTTAGCCCGGCTTGATGAAGCAGTTTACAGTATTGCCGCGCGTGAAGCCAAGACGTGAGAGATTTAGCGGATGGGTGAAAACCATCATTGGCCGTCCACCTTAATAATAAGTTGCAGCAGCTGAGCAACAAAGGTATTACTTCTGCCCACTGCCCTCCTACTAGCATAAAGACACATACACACACACACACACACACACACACACACACACACACACACACACACACACATATATATATATATATATATATATATATATATATATATATATATTACAGTGGATGCCGGGGTAAACACTTCATCAAATGTACCGAATATATTGCTATATATTCTTTTAAAATAGTAATAATAAATAAGTAAGAAAAGAAAGTATAAAATTACTATCAAATATGTGAATATTTTATTATTATTATTGTTTTTAAAATATTTGACAGAAAAATAATAGAACAAATTTACTTTTTGGCGTCCAGGTAATGGCTGCTACAGTTACTGCGAAGCAATAACAACTTATTTAAGACATTGCATACTGAGAAAGATAATATTTGGAAAATGAAAAATTCGACCTGGTATGAACAGGAACATCGGGAAAAACACAACAGCAGCTGATATGTTTAGAGACAGAATGCAAACGAATTTGTTGTCAAGAGTAAATGAAGGAATAATATACATCGATGTTGGAAAGTATCAGATCGTTTGTCTGTAATACAACTCATTGTTCAAGAAAAAACATACGAATGTTAACAAACAGAATGGAGCCAGAATTCACAGTTATGGAGTTTTATATTTAAAAGTGTACCTTCAAAAATTTAGCAGTCATCCAAGAACCACTATAGTCACAACACTGAACCGAGACATTCAAAGAACAAGGCAGAAATATACCACTTTTTCTTTAGAGACGTTTACAATTAAGGAGAATCTGCAACGAAACTGCAAGCGAATCCGCAGTGGACAGTTTGGTTTGGTTTGGTTTTTGTTTTACGGTATATCAACCACAATGGGTCATTTTTTCCTGATAATATTTTTGTTTTGTCGAAAATCTAAAAATTTTCTGGTAATATTTTTTTTCCTCAAAATTGTATAGCTTGTATTATTTCTTTTCAAAAATTTATTACTGATAATATTATTTTTTCAAAAACGTATTGCTGGTAATATTTTTTTTTTCAAAAACGTATTGCTGGTTATATTTTTTTTTAAAAACGTATTACTGATAATATTTTCTTTTCAAAAACGTATTGCTGGTAATATTTTTTTTCAAAAACGTATTGCTGGTAATATTTTTTTTCAAAAACGTATTGCTGATAATATTATTTTTTCAAAAACGTATTGCTGGTAATATTATTTTTTCAAAAACGTATTGCTGGTAATATTTTTTTTTTCAAAAACATATTGCTGCTAATATTTTTTTTTTAAAAATGTATTACTGGAAATATTTTTTTTTTCAAAAATGTATTACTGGTAATATTTTTTTTTTCAAAAACGTATTTCTGGTAATATTTTTTTAAAAAAACGTATTGCTGGTAATATTTTTTTTTCCAAAACGTATTGCTGGTAATATTTTTTTTTCCAAAAACGTATTGCTGGTAATATTTTTTTCTTCAAAAACGTATTGCTGGTAACAATTTTTTACAAAGTATTTCTGGTATTAAAATCTATTTTTACACTTTCATAATGCTTTTTACCTCAGTTCCGGGGCTAACTATTTGCCCATAGTTTGGACCCTAAAAGGTACTACCACCCTGGGTGGGGATGGACCTGGGAACACCAGCAAGTAAGATGTGGTTCTATGATCCTCAAAGCCTCCTGATCAGAGGCTTTGCTGTTGGACGTAGTTTATCTTCTACCCAAGACGCAGATTTAGTTTATCGTCATACCCAGGACGCGGATGAAGTTTATCGTCATACCCAGGACGACCGCAATTTTGCTTTTAGTTAATGATCATTGTTTTAATTTTGTTAACGTATTCTTAAAAAAAAATAAGTGAACTAACTTTTGTCTCAGTACAACTTGGCTGCGTTTTTTATTGAGTAAGCAAAAAATCCAGGATTAACAAGTCAAACACAAGAACATTTCCTGGCGCAGACATCGGCAATAATCATGACTTTTAAATTAAGGCTGAAAAATAAGTGCTGTTCAAAGGATTCCAGAATCCACTTCAACACTGAGAAACTAAAAGACCCTGAATTCACTCAAATGATTCAGACCAACGTTGTCTGCAAGTTTGCAGCCCTGAAGCTAAATAACACAGATATAGACACTTTTTCCGGTCACATTAAAGAAGTGTTACTCACAACAGATGAGGATGTTTTGGGTAAACACTGAAGGAAAATCTAACCGTGTGTCAAGAACGAAATCTTGGATTTGTGTGATAAGAGGAGAGGACTGAGAAGAAAGAAGCCTTCAAGTGGCGAGGTCTGTGCCCAATATCTGGAAGTGCACAGTAACGTGAGGAGAAAAAGGCGAGCAGCTAAAAAGGAGTGGATACAACATAAGTGCAAAACCATTGAGAAGGATATGCTTACTGGCAATAGCAAAAAGGCTTACAATACTCTCAAAGACCTTCCTACAGAGAGCAACAGTCGTAGAGGATGAGAATGGTAAATTGCTGACGGACAGTGAAGAGGTCCTCCATAGATGGACTCAATACTGTGAGGGTTTATACAATTACCAGCTTCATCCAGATGTCTCCATATTTCAAAGCGACCAGCACCCCTCAGAAGAAGACGAGACCAATCTGTAAATACTGAAGGAAGAGGTTGAGTTGGTAGTAATGAGCTTGAAACCTGGCAGGTCACCCGGAGTTGATAATATCGCCACTGAGCTGGTAAAACATGGAAGGGAAGAAATCATCAAAGTCATAACAACACTATGCCAGTAGATTTGGAAACAAAAACGTGGCCTAACGGGTGGACTCAGTCATTGGTAATACTCCTGCCAAAGAAAGGAACCTTGAGGCAGTGTTGAAATTATAGGATAATAAACCTGATTCGTGATCCCAGTGATGTCCTGCTCTGTCTCATTTTGAAATCCAAGGTTGAAGAGCTGCTATCAGAGGAAAAATCAGGTTTTAGATCCGGACGAAGTACAATGGAGCAGATCTTCAATTGTAGGATTCTCCTAGAGAAATAGCTGCAACATGGGCAATGACCAAGAGGGAAAGACTAGGAATTTTCCCGGTTGCGTGTGTGTGTGTGTTCGGCAATGTATAGACTGGAATGGATAATGTTCCTTCTGAGCTGATAAAAGACGGAAGTGAAGAAAAGTCATAACAACACTATGCCAGTAGATTTGGAAACAAAAACATGGACTAACGGGTGGACTGTCATTGGTAATACCCCTGCCAAATAAATTATAGGACAATAAGCCTGATCAGTAATCCGAGTAAAGTCCTGCTCCGTGCCATTTTGAATCGTATGAAATCCATGGCTGAGGAACTGCTATCAGAAAAAAAAAAACAAGCAGGTTTTAGAACCGGTCGAAGTACAAATAACAGGTCTTCAGTTTTAGGATCCTCCTAGAGAAACATTTGCAACATCAGAAGAACGTGTTCCAAATATTTGTTGATTTCAAGAAAGTATTTGATCGTGTATGGCCTGACGGTCTTTGGCAAGTCCTTAGGGAAATCAATGTAGATAACGGAATTAAAACTTTCAAAAAGTTTATTGGTCAAGTCCTGGAGTTCACTGTTACTACCAGCTACGAGGTCAATGTCATCGAAAAAATGTGGGCGGGTCTGCCACCGATTGGGATTGAAGTATCATGGTCGTTCAAGGTTTCTTGCATGATTCTCTCTAGAAATAGGTTGAACAATGTGTACACATCCCTGTTGCATGCCGACAGTTGTCCGGAAGAATCGGCCCTTTTGTTTTCCCAGAAGAACTGCGCTGGTGGCATCTTTACATAGGGCCTGGACGACTTGGATAATACTATGATGGCTTATACTATTACCAGCTCCATCCAGATATTTCCATATTGCACAGTGACCAGCACTCCACAGAAGAAGACGAGACCAGTCCATCACTACTGAAAGAAGATGTTGAGTTGGCAGTAAAGAGATTGAAACCTGGCAAGTCACCCGAAGTGGATAATATTCCTTCTTCCTTCCACAGTGCCATGTGTCCTCGAGTACACATGGCACAGTGGATGAAGGCGTTGGTTAGATCCAGTGACAGAACCCAAAGAATGTGAGTTCAATACCCAGTTAAGGCAGTGGAGAACTTTCAGAGGGAAATTAACAGGAGATAACAGATAACTGACATCCATTAAACATGGCACATGGAACTAGAACAGTCTACCCCAGTGAGCGAAATAAAGGGTTCAGTTCTACATTCCAACCACCTGAAGAAGGCCGGAGCGTACAACGGTGGAAACTTTGTAATAAATATGGCGACAAAGTTGAGGACAATAGTCTGAATAATGTAAATAATGTACATAATACCTCATCTCAGAAATATAGACAGATACTGAAAGGCCGAAACGTTATGATAAATATGGCGATACAGATGAGGACAATAGTCCGAATAATGTAAATAGTGTACATAATATACCTCATCTCAGAAATATAGACAGATACTGTAATAAAAGGCGACAAAGAAACGTCTGAATTGTAAATAAATAAATCTCAGAAATATAGACAGATACAAAGAAACGTTGTAATAAATATGGGACAAAGATGAGGACAATAGTCTGAATAATGTAAATAATGTACATAATACCTCATCTCAGAAATATAGACAGATACTTTGGCCATGTTATACGATGAGGCGGCTGCAATAAGGGCATTCTGCTGGGCCCAGTGATGAAACTGGAATAACGATGGCTAAAGCTGTAAGGGAGTGAGTGAGTGAGATAAGCGTTGACCACAGCGGCACAAAAGCGCTAACTGGCTGAATAAATGAATGAATGACTGACATGTATGATGTGAGACGTTAGTATTTTATAAAGATCGAAATTCGCTATTGTTTTGGCCCCTCGGTTTGCTGTGAAACGACGAAACACTGGCGCCGTGAATGAATAACGGCCATTATGTAAAAGTAAAATCACTCGTTTTTATTTGTCTACATAAATATATCCCGTTCACAGTCCTCGTCGAATAAAGAATGAACGGCTTTCATTTGTGAAGGCGGAATGGAAAGTGAAGAGAATGAAAAACGAAGAGAGAAGAAAAAATGTAATTAAAATGAGAAAAAAGTAGGAAAAAGTTTGAGTAGAGAAGAAGAATTTGAAGGAAGATATCTTCATGACGTCAGCAATCATGGCCCTCCATAATTTCTTGTCCTTTGTAGCACTTAATAACTTATTTCTCCCAAACCCTGCTCCCCCATCGACTCATTTAAACTTGCCAGGTAGGTTATGCGTTGCTTTCATCTGCAGCTCTTAATTTCAATCTGTCCTGTGAGTATAACATTTTCCAAGCATTCTTTCCTCATTATGTGCCCCAGAAATTTCAACTGTCTCTTTCTGATGTTAAGTATAAGTGTTCTTTTTTGTTTCCGTTTTTTCTAGAACTTCGTTGTTGCTCACATGTTCGGTCAGTGATATTTTCAGTATCCTTCTGTAGAACCACATTTCCGACAATGCATCTCCCCTCTAATGGCTTCATCAGATGGATAACGAAGAGCTGTGTCGTGTGTGTTTGCATTTGTGTGTAATTAAAAAAAAAACTAAATCTTATATTATTTTTCCCTAAGATGGCGTTCGTCGAGACTAAAAAGAAAATGAGTGACGTTAAAAAACAAAAAATCGTTTAACATTTTATATTCTCTGCCTTAAGAGGCCGAGTTTTGAGATGGAAAATCCTTCAGAATGCTTAGAAAATAAATGAAAGAAATTCTTTTTATCAACGCGTTCTCTATGTTAACAGTAATGTAGTAAATTTGGGTATGTAATCCCGAGAGAGATATAAGTTATTGACATCTGGAAAAAAAACGTTTATTAAAGTAGGTTTCGAAAATCCGATAATGTATTTCGCCTCTAATGGCTTCATCGGATGGATAATGAAAAATTCTGTTGTGTGTATGTCTTTGTATGTGTTTACTGTACATGCCATAATGTTACGTAAATCATCAGGTGTTATATGTTTCTTTTCATGCGTTTTAATTCCGTGTATCAGTATGTACGTGCATGCGCAACTCTGTAACTGCAGATCCGGCGGTAAATCAATACCTTTTCAGCTGCCACCAAGTAGGAAGGTCAATTCTTGGTGACAGACATTATAAAAAAAATAAGAATAAAACAAGTCACTGATAAAGACAACAAATAAATTCGATTAACGTTTAGCCGCCTCTAACTTAATGTCAAGTCGACTTGACTTCGATGTCGATGTGAGCAGAGGACAGACTTAAACATTAATACAAGCTACACTGCAGCGACAAAGTGACAGCAAAGAATGACGCAATATATCTGAAAGGTTTCGGGAGAGCACAATTAAGAGGAGAAACTTTAAGTTTAAATGAAGCTATACAATTTCCTGACATTAAAATGAATAGGGAATACTTTTTACATTTTCTGGTGGAGTTATTTTATGAGAAACGCTTTTAAAGTTAAGCAATGATCAGTTTGATTAAATGTTAAAAAAACGAAATTTTTATAAATAAATTCAGTAATTCTTTACAAATTCTTTGTTTATGTTACGTATACAAAACTGAGCGGCTCTCCAGAATCAATCATACATATCTATAAGTTTACAATTCCTCCATCCTTAGAACCACATTTCCGACAATGCATCTGCTCTCTAATGGCTTCATCAGATGGATAACGAAGAGCTGAGTTGTGTGTTTATGCATTTGTGTGTATTTAAAATAACTAAATCTTATATTATTTTTCCGAAGCTGGCGTTCGTCGAGACTAAAAAGAAAAAGAAAATGAGTGACGTTAAAAAAAAATCGTTTAACATTTTATATTCTCCGAGGCCGAGTTTTGAGATATTGCTGTCAAAAATGGTCCAGCGCTCCTGCTATACATTTAGAGATCCTTGATAAAATCCAAAGAAGAATCAGCAATATTATTGGTCCTGATCTGGTGTCTCGGCTTCAGTCATTTCCACCGTAAAGTTAACCCCCTGCGCCTTTTCTATAAATACTTTCATGGTAATTGTTCCGATGAGTTCACCGCTCTGGTACTTTTTAAAGACTTGGCGTCGAGATTTCATCAATTTACAATTGAGCTGGTTAGACGTAACCGTAAGTTCTATGCTAACAGTTTCTTTTCTCGCACTTCTCGCTTGTTGAACTCTCTATCGACTTAAGGCTTCTCCTGTCTGCCTGATTACTCTTCTGTTCTTTTTCCTTAGTGAAGTTTCTGTTTCTAATTCTTCCAGTAAACTCCTTCTGTGTTTTACCGCTTTGCATGAGGTGAACTCGATTTCAAAAAAAAAAAAGCGAGCGGTCAAAGCAATGGTAGTTGGTCCTGCAAGGGTGGGGTGCAAGTTCGAATCCGTCAGGAGGGAACAATTTCTTTATTAAATTTCCTCGTGTGTGCAGGCTGGCAGATTAAATGTTTAAACGGAACGTCTACTCAAATACAGGCATTTATATAATTAAACTCGCTCTCTCTCTAATATATATATATATATATATATATATATATATATATATATATATATATATATATGTGTGTGTGTGTGGATGTATACTAAGGAATTAATGCATTTTTATTTTTTACCCGAAAGTATTTCTTATTTCAAGCGTTATATTTTAGTGGATAACTGTATTTTGATAATTTAGATAGAAAAAAAAAACAGGACTTCTATTCAAACACGTGTAGCCACTAAATGTAATATTCTAATTAATACGTACATATATATATCCGTATTATATAATTTCTTATTTTTCATTTGATGCTCTTTTTATTATTATTATTATTATTATTATTATTATTATTATTATTATTATTATTATTATTATTATTTTCCTTTGATTTCTGGGGTATAATTATTTCTTTCTGGGTTGCAACCAGAAGTAGTATCATGACATTTTCCACTGAGCAGTTTCTGCAAAAAAAAAAAAAAAAACAAAAAAAAAACAATCTTAAGATCACACACATTTTACATCCAGATAAAGTCCTTCGTAAGGTGTGAGCTGTACTTGTTTTGTATTTCTTTAAGGCATGGGCTACCAGGAATCTTTTCAATGAGTCTATCGGAACTTCTTCGAAATCAATCCAAGAGTTCCAACTACAACTGAAATTGTTGATGCCCTCACGCGCACCATTTCTGAGGCCCTTGTACTTAGATAGATTTTTTTGAAGATCTTCAAAGATACATTGATAAGGATCGGATTAAACCACTTATTCGCCCAGAGACACCGTAGCCCATGGACTTTTTGAGAATACCAGTATCCCCAAACGCGTCGAACGCTTTCCAGATATCTAAAGCTACAGCCAGAGCGCCAGACTTCTGATACAATGTTTATAGACACATTCAATAAAAACCGTTGCGAAAAAAGAAGGCTATATTGTTTATCTGAAAGAATGTCGTGATGCTTAACCAGTTCGGTGTTGATTAGAGCATATAATACTTTGACAAAAGAGGTAAAGGATTTATAGGGCGATACTCCGATGGGTCAGATATTTCACCAGTTTAAATAAAGGCAGGAACTATAGAGGACTATTTTCAACATGTGTCATGTCAATAAAAAGCACATTCTGTTCTTGAAGTTTTTGATTGCGATATCTGGGAGATTATCTTTGATTGTTCCGTCTGTCTGTATAGTAAAGTCCCATAGAATTGCTACAGGTTCTATGTCTGTAATCGGGACTGGGTGATGTTCATAGCAATTTTTTGTAGTTTCCTTTTGTAAAAATTGCAGATTTTCCAGAGCAGATATTGGACCACTCTGTCAGGCCGAGTTTTAAATTCAGTGAGTGCCAATATCGAGAAACCTGAGAAAAGACGGTCAATTGTTTCTGGATATTTATCAAGATATCTGCATTTTTGGGCTAACAATAAATAAATAAATAATAATAATAATAATATCATCTTTTGATATCGAGTACTATGATGATAAAAATCGCTTACCGTAAAAAATTATTTTTGGTTGAATGTATTGGTGGTGAAATGTAATCTTTGTTATTGCTAGGTTGTCATAAAGAGTGCCAAATATTTGGAGGAAAAGTCGTGTATTATATCTGCTGATGAATACCGATATCTGCTGATGAATACCGATATCTGCCGATGAACGCCGACATTTGCCGATGAACTCTCCAGTGAAGCTAGTGGGTTGCAGTTTCCGGTTTCGGGGCTGTGGCAGGAGTGAAAGAAGATATTTAGAGTCATAAATTTATAGTCTACAAGAGAAGTGAATTTGTAGATACTTGAACGTCCGTCCTAAGCGTACTTTCTATTAAAGTTAAATAATATGATTTTACCAGATCTTTCGTTCTTTCTTTTTATGTGCCATGTCCTTTCAGGACGTAGGTGATTATGGCTCTCCACCTCTCTTTATCCCTTGCAACTCTCAACAAGTCCCTTCCTTCTGCTTCACCCCCACCCGCAGACTACATTCTGTTATCCACTTGCTTTAAGTCCGCCAGGTATGTCACGCGTTGCTTTCCCTTGTCTCTCTTTCCTTCTATTCGACCAGTGAGTATCAGATTCTCCAGGCCCTCCTTCCTCATTATGTGACCCAGAAACTTCAGCTGCATCTTCCTGTTATTAAGTATAAGCCTTCTCCTTTGCAACCTCATCTTTGTTCACACGCCTAGTCCATAATATCCTTAGCATCCTTCTGTAGAATTTCCAGATCTTAATCCGATAAAAAATGTGTGGAAATATTTGAAGGCAAGTGACCGCATATGGCTACTGAAGAAACGTACTGAAGAATGACTTGGGTTCCAAAATTTATTATTATGAAGGAAAGATATTTTTCTATGTAAAAAAGGATTCTAATAAATTTTAAGAGTTATAACAATTTTGAGAGTAGCATAGAAAGGGAATGGGTTAATCTAGGGTAGAATAGTCATTGGGTACAAACATACAATGTAGTATCAGTTGAAAAGGTCATGACGGTTGACAGGCAGTTCAGGTGACAGATGCTACCGGAAATCATCCTGGTTCAAAGTTCAGCCAGATGTTTTCAAATCAACTCGCTAAGTATGTCGCATGGACTTAAGAAATATGTGTGAAGCCAAACTGGAAGTTTTGATTTAATGATTACTGTACTTTCACTGTTGATCTTTGATGATTAATTACGAGAATAGGAATTACCGAAATCCAAGCTTCATGCGGCTGTATATGCCGACCGCTGCTAAGGAAGATCGAGTCCTCCTTACAGTTGGGAAAGACAACGGTATCAAACACAATTAAGCCAAAGTCCTGAAACCATTCTCCAATGTCGAGATTTACTTGAATCCATCTCTGCTGTACTTGCCCGGCGGCTTTCAGTTAAAAATCTCTAAGTGCGATAATTACTGTTCAACATATTTCTAATCTTTTAATTTCTCTTATTTAGCATAATGGATTTATAATCATTTTGCAATAAACCCCACTTACATTTGATACCAAGTGCCACTCTTTCTGTTTAAAGTCGTCAATATATGATGGCGACTCTTGAATGGGACCAGACCGGGCAAGACAGGCGCAACTAGACGAAGTTTCGATCAATGTTTCAATTGTAATTTTAAAAAACGCATCTGCTTTCTTTTAATCATTCGAGACAGCCATTTTTATCTTCCATTAGCGTCTCAGCTTCAGTAACTTTTTCATTGTCGTAACGTAACTTCCATGTGACATTTTTTATAAACATATTCATGGTGATTGTTCGAATGAACTTTCCTTTATAACACCTTGACTTTATGAATTTAAGCGTAGTACTAGATTGGCGGTAAGGTCTTATAATTTTACACGTGAAATGGCTAGATGTAATGATAAGATAAAAGTTTCTTTTCTCGCACTTCTCGCTTGTGCAACACTCTTCCGGCTTCCATGTTTTCCAGTTCAAGTTTGATAATCAAAATTATAAGTGCAACATCAATTGTCCACCATCTTTCTCGATGAATTTAGTTCTTTTTATTGTCCTCTCTCTTCACTAACGTTTTCAGTAACTCACAGTAACGCCTTATGGCTTAGTGGCTTTATCGCCTTGAGTGGAGTTTAATGATTAAAAAAAATCAGAATGAGATATAGTGGAAAATTTTCATATTCAAAATTTAAGTGCAATTTCAATCTTTATCTCCTTAAACTGTGTTCTTTTATTGTTCTCTCGCCTTAATGTTTTATGTTTCTCATATTTTCACTCCCTGTAAGCTCGTGCGTCTTAGTGGCTTCATTGCCTTGCTTGGAGTGAAATGAATAAAAAATATATGAATAATTAATTTTTCAATGATATCATATTTTCATTTATTTTTTTATTAAAAATAAATTCTTGGCTATCCAAGCAACAAATTTAATCTTTATTTGATTTTCCACACGCAAACATGTTAAGACGTTTGTTTAATCGAAAAACCGCTGCTCAATAAAAGACCTTCAGACACAAAAATGTTAGCAGCTGGAAATGACAAGGACAACAGGAAGAGTAAAAGATTCTAAAAGTGCTGAAGAAATTTGTCTTTTATCTCATAACAGTGATATATATATATATATATATATATATATATATATATACACCATTCCTTGGTACATTAAATACTCTTGCAATATCTGGTCTGGTGCTGATACATAAACAGGGATTCTTGATCGCCCACTAATATATATATATATACATACATACATATATATATATATATATATATATATATATATATATATATATATCCTTGAAACAAAAAAAAAATTATGAATTGTATGTGCGTTTAAAACTCAGCAAATTTAAAAATAAGTTCGCTTGAGGATGAAACGGAACTAATGCTTTTAATTTAATAATATAATTAAATTTGAAATTTTTAGCTTCGGTTTTTGAAACATGGTAATTCATGTATAGCGAAGAAACCATATTTTAAATCAATTAATTTATAATATTTATGCTCTGTAAATTTACATTGAGCACTATTTTGTAAAAATAAAAAAAATCAATAAGGACACCGGATTATATATATATATATATATATGAAGAAATATATTTTAAGGTGTGCTATATTTATGGGATAAAGTGGTCAATATCACAGATAGAGCGTATGTAAATATAAATATAAAAGTGAACATTTAAGTCAACACACAGAGGCGACAGGCTGTTTCATGCTGGGCGCAATCGTCAGGCCGCGAATGCTGATTTTTTCCTTGGCTATTTATATATATGTGTCATTAGTGCATTGTGGGTAATCTATTCTGGCGGTTATTTTTGCGGGAGTGATTTGTTTATTTATTTGATTGGGTTAACTTATTTTACTTGTTTTTCATTTTCATTTTGTATTATTTATTCTTATATTGGTGTTTTATTAACCTAGTTAAAAAATGATGGGGATTTGCTTAGGTCGCTTATTTAATAGTTTGTTTTGCTCTGGGAACATCATTAAAGTTATTTATTCGTCCAATATTTAGATTGCTTTCCATGGTCTATTTTGTTATTTTGCCGGGTGGCCAGTTTTAAATTTATTTATTTGGATTGATTATTTTTACTTGTTTTTGCTTATTTATGCTGATTTTTATTAGTTCTAGCGGTTATTTTAGCGGGGGCGATTTGTTAATTTATTCTTTTATTTATTTATTTGAATTAATTAGATAGATAATTAATAGCCGAGGAACAATCCAGCACTCGCGGCCTGACGATTGCGTCCAGCATGAAACTGCCTGTAACCTCTGAGTGGTGACGTCAATGTTCAGTTCTCTATATATATGTAATATTTTTGACTGATATAGCATAGAGACTCCAGTAATTTTCTCCACAGTCAGAACGTGCCTTGCCTCTGTCTCTTCTACAAATATTTTCATGGCAATTATTCTGATAAACTCGCCTCCTTGATAATCAGGTCCTATGGGTTTAAGCGTGCTTCAAGATTGAGAACTAGGTTTAATAGTTTTACTATTGAAATAGCTGGATGAAACCGAAGTTCTATTCTGACAGTTGCTTTTCTCACACTTCTCATCTGTGGAACTCTTTTCCAGTTCCTTGCTTTGCCTATCAACTAAAATCTTTAAAAAATTCAATGCAACTTCAATCGTAAACATCGCTCTGAAACTATGAAGTCCTTTTATTATTCTTCATCCTCTCTAAAGTCTGATCATTCTCTTTCATTCTAAATAATCCCTTGCATATATATATATATATATATATATATATATATAGTCAACCACAGAAAGATTGCTTCACTGTATCACATCTCATCAGTGTAGCTAGACATCCGATTGATTCTACCCACAAACTATCATCGTGCGGAAGAGAAAGTTTAACATTTTACACATGTATTTATATATATATATGAAGAAATAAAGTCTTAAGGTGTGCTATATTTATGGGATAAAGTGCTCAATATCAGAGATAGAGCGTGTGTAAATATAAAAAGTGAACACTGAAGTCAACCCTTAGAGGCGACAGGCTGTTTCATGGTGACCTGAGGATTGCGTCTGTCATAAAACGCCTGTCGCCTCTAAGTGTTGACTTCAATGTTCACTTTACACACACACACACACACACACACACACACACACACACACACATATATATATATATATATATATATATATATATATATATATATAGGGAGGAGGTTATAGCTGTTCCAACGAGAGAAAAGTGTGTATATTAAAAAGAAGAGTGAAACCGCAGTTTTAGTTGTGTGGCACCTTGCATTATTAGAAATATTCATAGAAATATGATTTAATTTTTTCTTATTCGGTTTACTAAACAGGTTGTTGATTTTTTTTTTAAAACGGAAAATAATTGAGTTGAAAATAATTCACTAAGATTGTACTTGGACGATCCTAAGGGAAGAAGAAGGAAGGGGAAAGAGAGAGGTCGAGAAATACAAAAAAAACGGTCATTAACAAAAACACGAGTCAGAAAGATATCTTAGCTAGCATGTTGACCGAATTTTTTAAAGACAATTGGAAGAATAGAATTAGAAATAATAAGAAGAAAGAAAGGAAAAAAAGACATGATATCAAAACGGGCCGCTTGATGGAAGCCAGATATCGGTCAAAGCACCTAGCCTACTTTTTGCATGGAAAGACACCTTATCAATTTGGATAAAGAGAAATTTTGGGAACAATGAAACAATCTTAATCAGAGAAAAGTGTCTTTTGGGTTGAGGGGAGTGACCGGTGGAACGGTATACAGGCTCTGACCTGTTAAAAATTAGAACCCCACAATAATAAAGTGGAGACATTTTCAATGTAGATAATTAAGATTTTTGACTATCAGGAAAAACAAAGAGGTAAAAAAGAGGGACAATTGCTTTTGGCTCACAGAGGGCGCCAAGAAGGCGGAAAGGATCCTTTCTGAAGTCAAGTCTAATTAGCGGCGGGCTGTTTGACAAAGTCCAGGTGAGAGAAGGCCAAGATGGTCATTTTTCGTACGTGCGAAAAAAAGGAAAAAATTAGATTTTTTTTTTTAGAACAAGAACGATATAAGCCCGCCCTGATTGATTGCAGGAAACGCCCAATCAGGATCTCATTAGCCGAAAACGGTCACGTGGCTGCAGAAAAGAAAAGAAAGAAATGCTCAACCAGAATCCCATTAGCCGAAAACGGTCACGTGGCTGCGGAAAAGAAAAGAAAGAAATGCTCGATCAGAATCTCATTAGTCGAAAGCGGTCACCTGACATACGAGAGACCGAGAGAGATGGATATGCGCCTCCCCACCAAAAGCACTATGAGGAAGTAGGGGTGAAAACAATAGCGATAATGGGGAAACAGAATTAATGCGGCTATTGGAATTATCGAGAAAACCCCTGACGCCGACAGACCCACCCCAGTTTGTTGCGGCGTCAATAAAAGCAGGACCCCAGTCGACAGAAATCAGTTGGAGTTGGAGTGGAGTTGCAGCTGGACCGCGGGCAGGGATAGAGCCTGAACGCGGCCATCAGGCCCGATTCACTCGCCCCTTTGCGGGCAAAAGAATCCTCAGACAAGAAATCCTTCCAGACCAAGTCGAAAACAAGAGAACTTCCAGCCTAAGTCGACGAAGAAGAAGAAATACAACTCAAGTCGAAGAGAAGAATCAACTGCGAATGATCGATAGAAATTAGCCCCAGTGTCGAACCAAACCACACTCCGACATACACAATTCTAAAGAGTAGGCAATTCGAAATCTTTAGGTTGTGTGATAGAAGCTTGGTGCCATAGTCCACAGAGCGGGTCGGGAATTGAGAACAATTTTGTTTTTATGTAACGGACATTAAGATATAAAAGGTGGTTACCCATTTTTTTTCATCAGCAATCTTTTTTGTCTCGTGAGTTTATTTTCTCTTTTATTTGTGTTTTGCCACCCCCGTCGGACTCAACTTGTATCGGCCCCAATCCCTGCTGGTCCCGTCTGTCTAAGATCTAAACACAGCGTGGGTAGACAGACCGGAGATCGGTACAGTTGCTTTAGTGACCAGGTATTGGAAGCGAGTCGGGAAAGGCGAGGCTGGTGATCATCTGACCAAGGGGTTGGAGCGGCACGCTTGGACCCAGGAGGAGCGACCAGGAGGAGCGACGTCACCGTTGGCGCCGTAACCAAAGGATCCGACCCTGGGCCAGGTGTGTAACCGTCACAGTTGCAATGTGGATTTTTATAAATATTATATTATGCTTTATTTTCCATAATTTTGCTACCTGAGTTTCCAGTATCGCGACCATCATCAGGCAAAGAGTGGATGTTTCCACATATTATTATTTTTTCGATGTTAAATATTCTCGATATTAGACATTCTTTTTTGTATCTATTAGTGACCCAAATGTCTTCCTTGAGCTGGTTGTGAAAAAGTTCTGCGTAAAGGGTAATAAAACAATTAAGATTGGTCTGACAAAGGGTGCGGGAAGATATCTTTTAATTAATGACCCCAGTGTGTTCTTAGATCTATTTCTATTTATTTTTGTGTTTTTGTCAGCATGCGTATGTATACGCATATTCCCTATCCATCCATACTGCCTTATTATTAGGAATTAGTGTATATATATATATATATATATATATATATATATATATATATATGCGCACACAAACACACACACAAACAAACACGTTCTATGTTGTGTAGGGTTTGCGTGTGCATGTATATATATATATATATATATATATATATATATATATATATACACGTACGTTTATGTATACGCGCACTCCCCCCGCCATACATACTCGGAAGGTATTCGTTTCTGGTTTTCAATTTTTACGTAAGATAGTAAAAAGATTGTTTTCGTGTCTGCATTTTTAGAGTGGTTCTAGTCATTTATTTAGTAATTTGAATTTTTCTGGGGAGGCTATTATGGCTATTTTCTCATCCAGACGGAGTTTACAGTTTTTGGATTTATTGTTGTAGGCGTTTTCCTTATTTTTCGTGACATTTTGGTGCGATTTGTTTTCATGTTTTTAGAAAGTATTGGGTTATTCATGTATTTACTATTTGTCAAGGATATTTTGTGTGTGTAGTGTCTCTGTTTCCAGGGCGATTTATTTACACCGTGTATATTTAAGAAGTTTAACACATTGACTTTTTTGACGCGTTATCTTTTTAATCTTGCTATCAAGGTTACAGCCACGAGTTTTGTCATTGTTTTTAATGGAAATAACTGATAAGACAGGAAGTAAAAAAATAATACTGGCAACTAAAAACAAAACTCGAACAGCTTTTTCCTTTGAACTACTGCCCTGTGGAACCAACTCGCAAGTGGATATTTCACCAAACACTAAAATCATACCTGTTCAAGTCTAGGGTTAACCGTTATCTTCACCTTCTATCCGTACAAAATACCTTGTAATGTAACCCTCTACCTCGAGTGGCCCCCGGACCTTGTACAAGGTGACAACCTGTGCATTCGATTTCGCACTATTTTAAAAAAGGAGGATGTCTACTCAAACACGTTTATACACTAAAATGTAACGTTTAAATAATAAACAATGCCGAATTACAAAATGAAATTCATTAATGCCTTAGAAATTACTTTCCATTTTCAATACAGAAATAAAATTAACACGCACTATATATATATATATATATATATATATATATATATATATATATATATATATATACACACACAGACAGAGGGTGTACATAAAGTTCGTGTGCAATTAAAAAAATTAAAACTTTATTTGTATTTGCGATAGAAATAATTTATAAAAAGTATTAGAAAGAAGTAAATTTTATTTAGGTTTTATTGAAATTTTATTTAAGTTTCCACGTGTCCTCCATCATTAGCAATACAATGGGTGATAAGATTTTGCAGTTCACGGAAAACATTTACCAATTGATTTACAGTAATTCCTGAAACCACATTAGTTATTTTAGCTATACTTAAAACTAGGTACATTAAACTTTATAACATTTTTACAGATTATTTCTATCGCAAATATAAATAAAGTCAATTTTTTAAAGTGCACACGAACTTTATGGACACCCTGGATAATTCAGAACGGCTGACAAGGAAGATTTAATTAATCTTTTAGTGAGTTTTACCAGCATTTTAACATTTTCCCGCTTTTTAGGATTAAAGAATACATAGAAATTCTCCATTGTTATAAATCTTCCGAGCGTTGCAGGAAGTTCAAAGATGTTTTGTATGGTGAATGTCCGTTGACTTTCACATAGTAGTTTTGCTGTGTCGGTGTATGTTTCGCGGGGATGTGTGGTTTTTGGTGCTCATGTGCTATGAGTGGCTGGTTGACCTGGGCATCACTTCTATTTTTAGAGAACATCTAACAGGCCGTCTCTACTGCTAAACAGTGTAAGATTGATAGCGAGTGAACGGTATTTAATCAGCAATGCTTCCCTTTTTGTATTATCGACTCGTATTTTTCTTAAAGGCTCTTGTAAATTATGAGTTGAGGAGGTAGTACTCTACTGGATCAAGTGGGTGACTGCTGAGAGACCCTATGACTGGTAACAAGACTCTGCACCATGCCACACAGGTAGGAGAACCCAGTCATAGGTGCCAGACAATTTGTAACCACATCAATCTTTACATCTGGCCACCTCACTCCCCAGACTACAACCCCATTTGATTATTATATTTGTGGCGTTGTTGAGCAAGAGCCAACAAAACTTCTTGTAACACCAAAGATGAAATTAAGGCAATGTTTATGGCAGCATTCACCATCTTAAAAAAGGATATCATACAGAAGAGTCGCAGGAGATTCCGAAGTCGTGTGGATGCCTGGGTTGAAACAAATGTCGATCTTTTTGAATAAATTTAGTTTTTAGTATTTCAAGACATTTTTACTTAATTTTGGTAAAAATATCCGTCAATATGAAATATCAGTGCTATTTTCATTTTGTTTTACAAAATAGAGCTCAATGTAAATTTACAGAGAATTAATATAATAAATTAACTGAGTTAAAATATGTTTTTTTCGCTACACAGTTCTAACGATGTTTCAAAAATGGAAGCTAAAACCTTCGAATTTAATTTTGTAATTAAATTAAAGACATGAGTTCCATTTCATCTTCAAGCGAATTTTCGAGTAACTTATTTTAAAAATTACTGGGTTTTAAAGGCACTGCAAAAATTCAGTGGAATCAATTCCTTGGAAATGTGAATTATGAATATCTATAAGAACACCTGATTATATATTTTACTGTTCTTTCTTATATATATATATATATATATATATATTATAATTTTATCATATAGACAAAACCATTTTACTCACGACAAAGATGCAACTTCCTTTCAGTGCATTTCAACTGCACTTCTACGGGTGAGAATCGAAAAAGCAAACTAATGTTTTTGTCTATATGATAAAAAATTATAATAAATAAATAATTATCGATCTACTATCGGTATCGAGCCCTCTTTTGGATTAATGTTGTGAACGTTGGAATTTTATATATTTCGTTCTCATCGTATATATATATATATATATATATATATATATATATATATATATATATATATATATATATATATATATATTTAGGGCTTATATTTAATGTAAAGTTATATAAGAGGTGTGTTAGCGTGAGTGTGTTGTGTACTTTCATAAAAATGTGGTCCATATAATCATGAGGTGCTCTTGTTATATAACAATAGTCGATATTCAACCAGGTGATCAATAATTCTCTGCGTGGCGTTGATAAAATTCTCAGAATCAATTGTATTGTGGACGTTAAAAAATATCACACACTCACTCACACACACACACACACACACACAAATAAACAAAAAAAAATCCTGTCTACATTTTTATTTTTATGTTGCTAAAATGGAAATTGGCGATTGTTATTAAAATTATTGAATTTTTGAGGAAAGCATTTCATGATTATTTGTTAGTGTAATAAAAGTGAAATTGAAGAAAAGAAAGTTAAAGAAAAAGTAATCTCTGCATCAGATGCATTTGAATGACTTCATGCCCACACATTTTATATCACATATTATTTGGCTTAGACATTATTCATTTGTATGGATTCAAATCTCACTGGCCAGGTAGAATTCAGAAAATGTATTCGTCATGATAATATTAGTTGTTTCCTTATGAGGAAATATTCACCATTAATAGTTGGGTTTCTTTCGTTTTACCGTATACCAACCTCAATTTAATGCCGACACGAATTTTATTTCCATATTTATCGATCTACCTATCTCATTATATATTGGTTTGATTTGTTTTGTTTTACGGCATGTCAATCTCAATGGGTTATTTAATGCCGACAACATTTTTAGGATAGATTCGTATGAATAGACTGTATTCTTTGGTTTAGATTTTTTTGGTTTATTTTGTTTTACAGCATGTCAACCTCAATGGTAATAATTTTTATCTATCTATCTAAGTATATATTGGTTTGTTTTGTTTTACGGCATACCAACCTCAATGGGCTATTTAATGCGGACAAAATTTTTATTGCTGGTAATAATTTTTATCTATCTATCTATCTATCTATCTATCTATCTATCTATTGGTTTGTTTTGTTTTACGGCATACCAACCTCAATGGGTTATTTAATGCCGACAAGATTTTTATTGCTGGTAATAATTTTTTCCCCAAAAAATGTATTGCTGCTAATATATAGTTTTTCCCCAAAATATATTGCTGGCAATATTTTATCTTCAAAAATATACAGCAAGTAATATCTTTCTTCAAAAATGTATTGATGGTAATAATGTATTGCTGGTAATAAATTTTTGCAAGAATGCATAGTTGGTATTAAAACCTATTTTTACACTTTCATAGTGTTTTGATCCCAGTTTGGAAGTTAACTATTTGCCCATTTGCCCTAACAGGTACTACCACCCCAGATCGGGGGGGGGGGGCTTGGAACACCAGGAATTAAGAGGTGGTTCCATGCTTCTCAAAACCTCTCGATCAGAGGCCTTGCTGTTGGATGTAGTTTATCGTCTTACCCAGGATGCGGATGTAGTTTATCGTCATACCCAGAACGCACCACTAATGGACCGAGCATTACTCTTCATTCCCTAGCAATCGGGTTGAGATTGAGTATAGTATAGTATAATATAGTATCTGTTCACACGCCTATTGGAAATATTAGCTCTTCCTTTATAAGGAAAAAAATCGCATTCATTTACCAATCAGCAAGTGCTACTTATGTTAAAATGTTCTTCATTGCCTGACATCTGGCTGGGATCAAAGTGTAGTATCTGTTCTCCACACTTCTAATGATAATATTAGTCGCTAATTTTATGAGGAAACATTGGACCTTCATTGGCCGAGCATCCGGAGTTCCTCGAGTTAGACATTTCTTTATACATTTGTCATCGGGCTGGGATCAAAGCATCAGTTCATTTCACCTCTAATAGTAATATTTGTATTTACTGACCCCGCCCCGCACGAGGTCAGATTGTGACACAAGTTCGGTTTAATGTGGGGAGCCCGAGCGCGTACACCCGGGCTAGGAAGAAAAAAGTAAGAATGTAGTACAGCATTATTTTCTTTGCTGCTAAGAGCGGTTGTCAATAGAATAAAATCTCCGTTGCTGCAAGCCTTTTCTTCATCTGTGAGGAGACTGTCCATCATTCGCTGTGTTGAAGAAGATTAAATATTACATGACAGATCGTGACTCTTTTCTTTGCTTGCCAGGACGTTGTCAGTAGAACCACATCTCTATCGCTGCAATTCTCTTCTTCATCTATGAGGAGATTGTCCAGCATTCACTGCCATATAGGAGATTAGATATTACATAGCCGTCCAACACTCTTGTCTTTGTTACTAAGGACACTCGTCAGTAGAACCACATCTCTGTCGCTTCAAGTCTCTTCTTCATATGTGAGGAGATTGTCCAGCATTCACTGCCATATAGGAGATTAGATATTACATAGCTGTCCAACACTCTTTCCTTTGTTTCTAAGGACACTCGTCAGTAGAACCACATCTCTGTCCTTCAAGTCTCTTCTTCATCAGTGAGGATTTTGTCCAGCATTCACTGCCATATAGGAGATTAGATATTACATAGCCGTCCAACAGTCTCTTCTTCTTGTCTTTGTTACTAAGGACACTCGTCAGTAGAACCACATCTCTGTCGCTTCAAGTCTCTTCTTCATATGTGAGGAGATTGTCCAGCATTCACTGCCATATAGGAGATTAGATATTACATAGCTGTCCAACACTCTTTCCTTTGTTTCTAAGGACACTCGTCAGTAGAACCACATCTCTGTCGCTTCAAGTCTCTTCTTCATTTGTGAGATTGTCCAGTATTCACTGCCATATAGGAGATTAGATATTACGTAGCCGTGCAACACTCTTTTCTTTGTTTCTAAAAACACTCGTCAGTAGAATCACATCTCTGTTGCTTTATGTCCCTTGTTTATCTCCGAGGAGATTGTCCAGCATTCACTGCCATTTAAGTTGCTCGTACACCGTTTCTTTTGCTACAATGTGTTCTTCATGAGAATCGAGATCGTCTGCTATTCTCTGGCATATTGGAGAATACATACTTTTTTTTCTTGCCTCATTTTACAAACTTTATTCTAGATTTCCTCCCTTTTTTGCTGCACACTTAATAAAAACAGTCAGCATTTGATTGTTTGGCCTGATAAGAAAATGAATAATAATACATACAAAGCAAATGGTTATTGCATGACGCAAAAATACAGATCGGAAAGATACTTAATGGAGGAAAATGCCTCCAATGCATTTCCATATCACACAATTTAGTCGATATGACACAGAAACTATATACATACATACATATATATATATATATATATATATATATATATATATAGATATATATATATATATATATATATATAGTTCATACGTTATTTTATATCTTTGTATTTATTTCTCTGAATCAATAACAATATAATGATGTTTATTAAAATATGCTTATCCTGCATCAAAGCCATCAACTCCGAATGACGATAAACGAAAACAAAAAATAAACACAAACAATAAAGAAACTAGTTCGATATATATACTAGCATAAAAGCAGCTTCGGGCGCCATTTAAACTAGATACTGCGCATAAGGCTCTAGATCGGGCCTTCATCGCAATAAGTAGTGAGGAGTAGACGTGATAGAAAACAATAAACTACAGAAAAACTCAAAAGTATTACATTGATATCTGAGTTTACCTTTTAAAAATTCAACGATTATTCTTCTGCCACGACTTTTAATTTAAAGACAATTTGAGGTATGTTTGTTCTTACTTTACGTACAAGCACTTAATTTTATTTTATGGGTGACATTTGCTGATTTTCGCAATTAATTTCGATTATTCCCAAATGTCTTTCCAAGTTATAAAAATTGTTATCGTGCAAAAAAAAACTTCTTCAATAAAAAACACGTAAAATATCGTCGAAAACAATCGCAGTCATAAAAACTTGGTAAACCAAATTTCAGGATTGGGACCAGGGAATATATATATATATATATATATATATATATATATATATATATATATATATACATATATAATGGTTTTACCTTTTATTTATTTAAAATTATAACATAAATATGTTAACGGAACTTTAAATAAAGCAATATTTATTTGACATTTACTGATTCTTAAATCCACATAAAAATGTTATCGTGCAAAAAACTTATATATAAAATATATATAAAATAATATATTTATGTATGTATATAAATTTATAATATATAATATATATATATTATATATATATATATATATATATATATATATAAATATGTATATATAATATATTCTGTATATTGTATGTATATATATTTATTATATATTATATATATATATATTATATATATGTATATATATATATATATATATTTATATATATATATATATATATATATATATATATATATATATATATATATATATATATATATATATATATATATATATATATATATATATATATATATATATATATATATATATATATATATATATATATATATATATATATATATATATATATATATATATATGTATATATATATATATATATATATATATGTATATATATATATATATATATATATATATATATATATATATATATATATATATATATGTATATATATATATATATATATATATATATATATATATATATATATATATATGTATATATATATATATATATATATATATGTATATATATATATATATATATATATATGTATATATATATATATATATATATATATATATATATATATATATATATATATATATATATATATATATATATATATATATATATATATATATATATATATATATATATATATATATATATATATATATATATATATATATATATATATATATATATAGGAGATTGTTCCATTGTTAGATTAAACTTTGAACCTCTGTAACTTAGAAATGATTAACAATATATTACTGGAATTCTGAGATTTTTATAACACTACTGGACTATTCTTTTGAAAATAAGAATGTATTTAGCTCTGAGTTTAAATGATGATCCCTGTTGCTGTTGCGACCTCCTGTTCCATTTTTCCTTTCCACTCTTCTCTATTTTTTAAACTTATTCGTCGTTCTCTTGATGGTTCTTGAATGGACTTTGTAGATGCAAGCCAGAGTACGAACGTTGATACTATTACTGAAGGCCCGATTGAACTTTTTCCTCCCACCATTGCCCATTTAGGGACAGAGTGGAGCTGACACAAACCGATTTTAAGCTCTTCTCTTTCTAGCTAAATGACTCAAAAGGGTTTTTCAGTCGTCTTACGAAAAATGGAGTCAAGGTGGTTAAAGGTCTTATCTGAAAACCTGGAAAAAGAAACTCAGTTAGATTTTTAGATATTAAACATTTTGTGGAATGAACAATTATCGCATGCGATTAAATGATGTTGACAATGTTGCTGTTACAATCGTTATATATATATATATATATATATATATATATATATATATATATATAATTATGTCTAAAAATATTATTCCATCGCTACATGAGAGTTCTTATGTTCAAAAAACAAGAGCCGAAATCAATATAATTAAAATTAAATTGATTTAAAGTATCAAACTCTGTTTCTACATATCTACACACACACACATATATATATATGTATATGTTTCTATAAATATTATATATATGCGAGGTACTTATTGGAAAGCGCGCAAACTCATATACATACAATTGAATATATATATATATATATATATATATATATATATATATATAAACATGTTCGCTTTTCGTTAACAGAAAAATAAAAAAATATATGAATATATACATACGAGATGAAATACATGAATATACACATATATATATATATATATATATATATATATATATATATATATATATATATATATATGTTCGCTTTTCTTTAACAGAACAAGATGAAAGTTACGAATCTATATGGCTGGGAATGCAGGAACATTTCCTCACAGACGAAGAAGTGACATGGTTGATGTGATTCTGCAGAAGGATACTTCGAATACCATGGACAGGGCAGACTATTTAAAGAAAATGAAAAAAAACAAAACAAAAGACACCTACACTTACAATCAGAAGGAGAGACATGGAATTTTTACAGCGCATAATGAGGAAAATAGGCTTAGAAATTTTAACATGCACGGGGCATATTAAAGTCTGACGCAGATTGAAACAGCGTGTAAGCCAAATAACGCGCTTGTAAAAATGGATGGCCGAACAGATAATGGAAATTATTGTAAAAAGACAAATATTGCTATATGGCAAGTTGCAGGGTGCCATGATTGGAGACGCCCTGAATGGTTAAGACATGCTAGCCGCAATCGTCATGCGGCCTGACAATTGCGCGTAGCATGAAACAGCCTGTCGCCTCTGAGTGTTTACTTCAATTTACTTCAATGTTCACACATATATATATATATATATATATATATATATATATATATATATATATACACCATGGCGGAAAGATGGAATACGAGACGAAAGTGGCATCTAACTTCCTACGCCATTTTTTGTAAACTGCGTCTCTCATGATCAGCCATGTAAAATACATACTTGCTGGTATCTAAGCATTTATTTACTGAATAATAGAAAGGCCTACCCACGCAGTTAGGATGAAATTCAACTTCTGCTGAGACGTAAACAAAAATCAGCTTAAAGAAGGGAAAATTTTATACCAGAGAAAATGACGGAATGCATTCTTTTATTGGGGCCTTTTACGTCCAACACTTCTTCAGATTGATTCGTTGGAATAACAATAATCAAAATGGCGAAACTTAAAAAGGTGAACACGGTGGTTTTAAATAAGAAGCCCCAACTAAAATAAATTTATCACTAAAAACACATCGTTTTCTGTGTCTCATGGTGGCTTGGGAATAATTTTATACTCACTAGGAGGTTATTTACCCCTATTGCCAAGTTTTCTTAACTATATATTTAAATTTCTGTACTTGATTGTTTTTGACATCACCAAATCGCGTATCTCATTTTTGTGTTGTTTCTCTTGCTTTTATCGATACCTTTTCTCGTCTTGCAATTTATGGTTAGTCTTTTCTTTTCGCTTTACTTTATTTAACTGTTTCGACAGATTTCTTTCTATGTCCGCCATGAACACTGTCATCTTTTGTCAGTAGCCTTTTAAAAACTTAACACTCAGGCCCGAATCTTATCATTGTCGATTTGGCGAGAAGATGACTTCTTGATTTTATCGACCTGGTAAAACGATTCTTCCGTGCGGCAAAGTTGGGGAGTGTCTAAAAAACACACCAGGATTTGACCTCATCCATCTAAGTGAAATTTGATAGACGGAACTTTTCGATATGTATACGTAGGTGTAAGTCATAATGAACAAGGGTTTTAACGTACTGGCCTTGTTCACGATTTTGATATTCCGGAAACAGTGAATAAGATCCACTCAGTAAATTTTCGATATAAACTACAAGTCGATTCTCTGGATATTGAATGTCAAACACCCTAGCAGATACGTTTCGTTTTCTTGGATACGAACAAGCTAATACTTCCTGTTACATAAATCCGTTGTTGTTTTTTTTAATTTATTTAATACTTACTATTTTTTAATAGTTCTGATGAACCATTCAACAAACGTTCTCATTCGTGTCTACTTGGCATTCTATTTTATGTCTAAATTTACTAAGAAGCAAAAATACTCTTACTAATCATTCGCAGAAAATCGGAAAAGACGAACGACAGGACATTGAGTTTTACCTGTGAGGGGTGAAGACTATATCACTTACAGGACAACGTGATCCAGGTATGTAAAAAGGATCCAATTCATTATCGGTAGAAGCATGATTGGATATAAACGTGTATTAAAGTCAATAGAGACTGAGTTAGAATTTCCACTACTTGAAACGTTAAAACCATTTCTGTTGGTAACGAAGTCTTCGAATACGACATAAATCTAACTAAATGGATGGGTGTGACATAAGTTTCCAACCTAGATCTTTAATTGTATGTTTAGTCATGTAATCGACGTCGGGGGTGAGCAATGTCATGTTGAATAATCACACTGTATCGTCGGTCAGGTCTTTTCAGGCGAATTGCCTCACTGAGACTGCTCTGTTCAACATACAGCCTAGCATTGACAGTTTGGTTATTCCGGACCTTAACCATCGAGTGAAGATGACGAACAGCACAGCATAAGATCTTGCCATCTTCTGGGGCAATTCGTTTGGTGTTTGGCTCGGTTCTTCGTTAATCAACGCCTGCAATTTGTTCTCGTCAAACTGAACAGGTCGACCATTTGGTAGGTGTGACAGAACTTCCCAACATAGATCTTTAATTGTATATTTAATCATATAAGTGACGTGGAGGGCGAGCAATGTCATGTTGAATAGTCACACTGCATCGGTCAGGTCTTTTCAGCCGAATTGCCTCACTGAGCCTGTTCTGTTCAACATACAGCCTAGCATTGACAGTTTGGTTGTTCCGGACCTTAAACGTTGAGTGAAATGTTGTATAATCACACTATATCGTCGGTCAGGTCTTTTCAACCGAATTGCCTCTCTGAGCCTGTTCGGAAGAAGTTCATCTGACAAATCCTCTTCGTTTACTTACAAAATGCCTAATTTGGACTCATCATTCCATAATCTTCTAAAGTCTAATCCTTGTGCCGTTGGGTCCATTTTAGTCTTCCCAACTTATTTTCTTTTTTTAATAGAGGTTTCTTAACTGATGCACATCCTATAAGTCCGACAGAAAGAAGTTTTCTCTTAATATTCATAACAGATATTCAATGTTGACATTTAGATTTAAATTCAGGAGATATTTGGTGCGATGTTTTCTTCTGTTCTTTTTGCTAGACACGATCAAGTGTCTTATCGTTCGCAAAAGATCTTAGTCTGGGCCTCTAAGATGTTTTTCTGTCAGCATTTACACCGGTTTATGCATGCCGCTGAAAACAATAATGCACACCATATTTTGATTTCTAGCTATCTGACGTTCGGAATACCAATCTATAAAAAGAAATTCCACTTGAGATTCTTTTAATATTAATCTGTTTAGTACTTGGCATTTTAACGGTTTCTGAAAATTAATTTCAATCATTCATTGATCTAGATGGAATTGAATCTCTACCAAGAAAAGCAGTTGAAGAATTTGTAAATTTCAACGCTACAGTTCGGAATGCAAAAAAAAATTCAAATCTCATACAAATAAATTTATAATGCTTGTATAAAAATGTTTGAATTTTATATAAGGGTTTGCATATATATATATATATATATATATATATATATATATATATATAAGATTTGTACCCACAGAATCTCAGAATAGATTTAAATAACAGGGACGCCATTTTATTAATCAAACATTTTTTTTTTATGAATAAGTGTTGGCCGAAAGATATCTTAGGTGCTCTACGTCTAAAAAAAAAAAGTCCCTGTTATTTAAATATATTTATATATATATATATATATATATATATATATATATATATATATATATATATATATATATATATATATATATATATATATATATATATATATATATATATATAGGCACACATACATACACAGATATATGCAAACACACATATAAACACACGCGCACACACAGATACACACATATATATATACACACGTGTATATATTTATATACACACACGTACATACACACACACACGTATATATATATATATACAAACATATATATATATATACGCACACACATATATATATACACACACATATATATATACATATATACACACACATATATACACACACACATATATATATACACACACACACATATATATATATAAATATACACTCATACATATATCGAAAGCACTTGCATATAGATTGAACATCTAATCCATTTTACAATTTTAACGTGTCGTTCGTAAGTTAATCCTTTATTTAATCTGTTAGCCAAGTGTATTCGCCATTACATTAACCTTTCTAATTTATTCTTTGTATGACTATTTCTTTATAATATTAATTACACTGCTGTAATACTTGATATATATATATATATATATATATATATATATATATATAAAGAAATGGACAAGGTCCGACAATTTATTTATTAAAGACATATTTTATTTTATATCCTGTCAAAGAACGAAAATTTTCTATGAAAATTTCTCGGACATTCAGGCCGGTAAATGTTATTTAATACTGTTTATCATAAACAGAGCATTTGCTTAAATACTTGTATCTATAAAATAACAACGTTAAACATAAAATATGTCTTTAATAAAATATATATATATATATATATATATATATATATATATATATATATGATAGATAGAGAGGAAGGAAAGGTTATACTTGTTCCAACTAGAGAAAATGTATATTTAAAAAATAAGTGAGAAACCGCAAACGTTTTTGGTTATAATGTTTTTTTTTTAGTATATATATATATATATATATATATATATATATATTATTCTTAATATGATGATTATAACCATAAACGTTTGCGGTTTATCTATCTATCTATCTATATAATGGCCTCGGTACGCAGAAATATTAGCAAAGAAAATGTGTCCACTGGTTGGGATGTCTATTTCAAATAAAAAGTGTTCACTATAATATGATACAAATACAAATGTCAACTTAAGAATGGGTCCATTAATTCTATAGAAATTCATTGGTTTGCATTTTGGATACGAAACAGAACACATATGCGCTCGAAGGAATAGTTGGCGGAATGAAGAGGATTTACCTTTCTCAAAAAGGGTAGAATGTGCCTGGCTGCACCAAACAGTAGTCTCCAAACAATGGTGGATGCAGGTTCAATTCCTTTCGGAGAGCACATTTTCATTACACGTGCGCGCAGATCATTAATTGGAATGCACATTGTCTACTAAATGAATTAGGAGTATCTATTTTAAAAATGAAGATATACGACATTTAAATGAGGCAACTAATTCAGTTAAGATGTCCAATATAATGACGTATGAATATATAAAATTACTGCCATAATTAGATGCAAATATATTTTTTTTTTTTTTTTTTTTAAGCATTACGCCCCAAGCAAGGCGTGAAGCCACTAGGATGCAGGGGGTTGCGGAAGATTTGGAGCGAGAGCAGATAGGAGTGATAGAAGAAAGGATGAGGAGAAGGATAGTGGGTAGATCAAGGTAACTGGAGATGTCAGTTGACATTACATTTGAATAGTTGGAGATTATAGCTTTCAGGGAAACAGTAATTGGGGAGGGTGTTCCACTGGTGAGAGGTGCGAGGTATGAAGCTATTAGAGTAGAAGAGACGGCTACATTTGAAAGTTTCTACGGTGTAAAGGTGGGAGCGGGATGCCAGCCTCGTAGGGCGCTTGAATTTATGGAGTCTGGGGACCAGAGAAAGCAGCTCTTCAGAGCAGTTACCATGGAAGTATTTGTAGAAAAGACAGAGAGAGTCGACGGCGCGTCTGTGAGAGAGTGACTGCAGACGAGACGCTTGATCAGGGCCAATTAGATTACATATCCGTCTCTGGATCTTGTCAAGAACTCTGAGGTAAGCAGAAGGTGCCCCAGCCCATATATGGCAGCAATACTCTATGCAAGGGCGAATGGTTGTTTTGTATATTTGATGTATCGATTCAGGGGAGAAAAATTTTCTGGCGCGGCACAGAGAGCCAACTTTCCTTGCGGGGGAAGAAGCAATTGACTCAATGTATTTGTTCCATCTCAGGTCAGCAGTCAGCGTGAGACCGAGCAGACGCAGGGAGTTGCTCTCAGGAAGTTGACTATCAGACATTTTAATGGGGGGCAGGGAAGGATCTCTATGGTGGTTGTTTTAATAAGAAGTTGGAATAGAAAAGAGAAAATTATAATGTTCAAAAAGTCGGGTATCAGTTTTCTATTGTTTTGGGTAATAATCATATATTACCATACAAAATAATAATTCGTATATCAAATGTAGAAATAACATTTCAATATACATTTGTGAAAATTGTTTTTTAACAGTAAGGCAATTCAGTATTTAGAAGACATATTGGCACAGAAAAATTGTACTCATGTAAGATTTTTTACATGTCAAAAAATGGGAGGGTTATCAGGTTTTTTTGTTTTTTTTTTAGTTTTCCAGGCGTATTAACCTCATGTTTCCATGCAATCTATTGATTCATACGTTAATTTTCGAAAAATATTTACTATATTCTCTGGGGAAAATTGTTTTTTTTTTAATCGTAGGATCACACCAAAAGTAAAGAGATGCACATGTCTGCATAGAAAAACTGAATTAAAGTAAGATTTGTTTTCCTGGCGATTTACCTTTATGCTTCGATACAAACTATTTATACTTACTTTAATATACGAAAAAAAAAGAAAACTAAAATAATCTATGGTGAAAATTTTTTTTTTTTTAAATTATATGATCATACCGAAAGTAGGAGACTTATAGAAAACTGTATTAAAAGAAGATTTTTACTTGTCAAAAAGTTGTAGACAGATTGTTTTTTCTTTTGGAATATTAGGCTCATGTATCCATACAAAGTATTGATCCATAGATTAATATCCCAAAAAAAATATCTACAATATTCTCTGGCGAATGTAGAGGACATATAGAAAACCATATTAATGTAAGATTTTTACGTTTAAAAAAAAAGAAAAGGGAACAACTTTCCTTGCGTATTAACCTCACACTTCCATACAAACTATTAGGTTGGTGCAAAAATAATGACGTAATGATGTCGGTTTTTGACGTTAAAAAATACGTCCAAAAACGACATTATTACGTCATTATTTTTGCACCAACCTAATATTAATTCATACATTAATATCAGAAAAAAAACTAATATATTCTTTGGTGAAACTTATTCTTTTAATCGTTAGACTATACCGAAAGTAGGAAACGTACATGTTGGCACAGAAAACTCCATTAATGTACAAATTTGACTTGTCAAAATGTGGAGGGGGGGTCAGTTTTATTTTTCCTTGTTTATTAACCTAATACTTACAGGCAAACTATTGATCCAGACATTAATATTCGAAAAAGAAACAAAAAAAAAAAAACTACTATATTCTCTCTTGTGAAAATGGTGTTTTTAATCATAAGACTAAAAAAAAAAATACTATATTCTCTTCTGAAAATGGTGTTTTTAATCAAGGTACCTCCACGAAATCGCTAAAAAAAGACGGAAGACCAACCAGAATATAATTAAGTTGCGTTATTTGAGTTAAGCATTGTTCTCCGCTGTTAAGGCCTTTACTTTTGCGAAACACGTGTGGAGAAGTTAATTTGATTTTCAATTTCAACTGAGAAGGGTACCTACAAGTATCAGTATCATCTTATGAAATTTATATGATCTTATTTTTTATATTAATCTCAGTTACGACATTTTTCCATAAATGATATATCAAAATTAATAATAAAATGAATTCAAATACAAATAACAGTAGAATGTAATAAATGTACATAAAATTATAGTATTTTATGTACAATTCTGATAAAATTTCATAAGAAAGGTACCTATAAATTAATTAGATACCTTTCTTAAGAAATATGAAATTTAATGTCACTCTTAACAGTTTTATTTTAATTTCTTTACAATATATTTCCCATAAAGCATCATAAACGTAAAGGTGAAAGCTAAGTACAAAAAAAAAAAAAAATTAGACCGCTGAAAGTTTTCGTTAAAAATAACGGGGTAAATAATTTGTTCACGTAAATGTAAATTATTTCACTTTTCTCCTTCCGTAGAACAAATTAGCCTCATGGAATTCGTAAATATATCATTCATCACATGTCAAGAGACGCGAAAGTTTATGACCTGCTTTGTTTTATTTTCAAATTACATCTTTTTTGGCACAAAAGCTAAGTTTGGTTCAAAATATTTTAAATAAACATTATAATTTCTGATTTTCTTAAAATAAGTTTTGAAAAAATGATAATTGATATTTTAAAAAATTTCAAAGTCAGATTTCCAGTTTTTTTAAAAAAAAATATTCATGTAGGCTACTACGTGTCAAAAAGTGGGGTATTTTACTGACTCAAAAAAACTAGATTTTTAACGAAAATTTCGGACGTGCTAGGAACGATTAAAAAATGGAAAAAAATACCCCAAAAATACTTTGACCTTTCCTCTTAATAATAAAAAACATTTAGACGATAAAATTTTGTTTTCGTTAAGTTTGGCGTCTTTTTCATCATGCTATGCTCTTTTTTGTGCGATCTCGTTGAGGTACCTATTTTAATCGTAAGACTAAAAAAACCCTACTATATTCTCTCTTCTGAAAATGGTGACTTTAATCGTAAGACTAAAAAAACTACTATATTCTTTCTTGTGAAAATGGTGTTTTTAATCATAAGACTATACCGGAAGTAAGGAACGTACATATTGGCATTGAAAAACTATCAATGTAAGATTTTTACTAGTCAAAAAGTGGGATATCATTCAATCTGTTTTCCTGCCATGTCCCATGATTGCAAGCAAATTATTCATTCATACATTAATATTTCTAAAAAACAAACAAAAAAAAAAAAACAATAAAATCTACTATATTCTTTGGTGACAAATATTCTTAATAGTAAGACCATACTTATATTTATATTATATATATATATATATATATATATATATATATATATATATATATATATATATATATATAGGCAAAAAAAAAACTGTATTAATCTAGGTTTTATTAGTCAAAAGTGGGGTCTCAGATTTTTCCGTATTCTTATATGTCAAGTATTGTTTCATTTATTAATATTCAAAAAGAAATCTATTATATTCTCTGGCGATTTTTTAAAAAAACTTTATTACATAGCGAAAGTTAGAGACGTAAATGCTGGTATAGAAAAACTGAATTAATGTAAGATTTTTATTCATCAAATCGTGGAGGATCAGTTCTTGGCGTATTAACTTCACGCTTCCATGCGAACTATTGATTCATACATTCATATTCGAAAAAAAAAATCTAATAACTTCTCTGGTGAATTTTTTTTTTAATATTAAGACCTAACCGAAAGTAGGAGACATATATATTGGTATAGAAAAACTGTATTAATGGAAGACATTTACTTGTCAAAAATTGTCGTATTTTTTTTTTTTTTTTTTTTTTTCAATGTTGATCAATCTTATGCTTCCATGCAAACTATGGAATCCTAATGGTAGCAAAAGCTTTATTACATACTCTGGTAAAAATTGTTTTTATTTGTAAGACCATACCAAATGTAGGAGGCATATATTGGCATAGAAAAAACTATATTAATGCAAGATTTTTACTGGTCAACAATTGAGAGGAACACTTTTTGACCAATTTCTATAATCTCTGATGAAAACCGTTTTTTATTTTTTAATATTAAGACCGTACTAAAAGTAGTCATCATATATGTTGGCATAGAAAAACTGTATTAATGTAAGATTTTTACGTGTCAAAAATAGGGGATTACTGTATTTCTGGCGTATTAATATTATACTTTTGTTTTGTGTTAAGTCCCTAGCCGGCTGGCGTTGTCATGACGGAAGACAACATATTTTCTTCCCTTTTTTGTTATTCTTCGAAAATAAAAAAAAATCTATTAATCTGTTTCTTCCATACCAATTATTTAGTCCTTAATTAATATTTGGAAAAAAATATTCGATACTCGCTAGCGAAAATTGTTTTTTTAATATCAAGCCAATAGCAAAAGTAGAAGACGTATTTAATGAACGATGTCAAAAAGTAACGGATCAGTTTTTGTTCATGTTCATTAATCTGATGCTACCATGCAAACATGTTATTCTAACATTAATTGTAGCAAAAGTGATTGTATATTCCCTGTTGAAAATTGTATTCATTCATGATTTACGTGTCAATAATGGGGAGATAATTTTTTTGTTTTCCTTACGTCTTAATCTTATTCTTCCAGACAACCTAGTGTTTCATCCATTAATATTCAAAAACTTGATTTTTTAATTGTGTGAACATACCGTAAACATTTATATTGGCATAGAAACACTGTATTCATGTAGGTTATTACATGTCAAAAAGTGGGGGATCAATTTTTTTGTTGGCTTGGCGTATTAATCTTATTCTTACATACAAACTAGTAATCCATTAATTAATATTCGAAAAAGTCTTCAATATTCTTTGATGATTTTTTTTTATAGTTAGACCATACCGTAAATAGAAGACGTATACATTAGTTTGGATAATTGATTCACGTCCGAATGTGCATATAAAAAAAAATTACGGGATCAGTTTTTCGTTTTCTTTTCGTATTTACCGGTTGATTCATGCATTAATATTCGAAAAAAAAATTTCTATATTCTCTGATAAAAATTATTTTTTTTTAATAGTAAGACAATGCCGAAAGTAGAGAACTTATATTCTGGTATAGAAAAGCTGTATTAATGTAAGACATTTACTTATCAAAAATTGCGGTATCTATTTTTTTTTTTCAATGCTGATCAATCTTCTAATTCCATACAAACTACTGATTCCTGCACTAATTGCATCAAAAACATTAAAGGAAGATCATACTGAAAGGAGGAAGTATATATAAGCATAGAAAAACTGTATTTGGGCACCTCGAGGCGGTGTAATGATTAACAAGCTTGTCTCGCTAGAACTATTACGACTGAGTAGTGAGTTCGATCCACTGGGTACCCCATACTTTCGGCTTTGTGCCACATCTGAGCTACGCTTGGAAAATCACTACTTTCTTGGGCACCTCAAAGCGGTGTAATGGTTAGAAAGCTTGTCTTGCTAGATCAATTACCACTGAGTAATGAGTTCGATCCTTACTGGGTGTCCCATACTTTCGGTCTTGTGCCACATCTAAGACGGGCTTAGAAAATCACTAGAAAAACTGTATTAATGTAATATTTTTACGTGTCAAAAATAGGGGATTAATTACTTTTTTCCTGGCATATTAATTTTATACTTTTGTCTTATTTCCCTACCCGGCTGGCGTAGTCATGGCGGAAGACAACACATTTTCTTCCCCTTTTTGTTATTCTTCGAAAACAACAAAAATAATCTAAGTATTTTAGTATCGAACACGGTTTGACATCTCTGTCCCTGATACTAGTGTAACGATTAACGAGTCAGTCTGGAAAATCATTAGTAGTGAGTTCAGTCGTCAGTAAATCCATGTACCAGAAATTTACACAGTGTAACCCGGATATAAGAGAGTTGTCGGGACCGGAAAAGAAGTCTCTTATATCAGGGTTTCTCTTATATCCGGGTTTGGTCTATTATATATACATTAACACAGGCTCTAATTTGGGACCAGAGAAAATCTCTCTTATATCCGGGTTTCTCTTATATCCGGGTCTCTCATATCCGGGTTACACTGTATATTAAAATATGCTGTTCAGTTATGAGAGATAGTGCTGCCGAAATTTCATTATTGAATGATTAATTCGATCCTGATCATTTTTGGGTGTGACACGTACTTTCTGGAGATACACTAACATTACTATACACCACTTTCCTTTTCTTCTTTTATCCACATAAGTTAGTCCATTTTCTGCAAACCATTCACCCAAGTTCGTTAAACAGTTTATTCACCATTCTTCTAGGTTTCCCTTACCTCCAGTAAAATGCTGTGTGAGTTACAACACCCACACACTATTTTCTTAATGTCTCTCAGCTGTCTCGAGAAAAAAATTAATTTGGTTAATAAAAAATTAGATTTACAGTATACGTAAAAAAGATTTCTAATAAATATAAAAAAGAAACTTACAATATACATCGAGAGAGATTTACAATATACAGAGAGAGAGAGAGAGAGAGATTTACAATATACAGAATGAGAGAGAGAGATTTACGATATACAGAGAGAGAGAGAGAGAGAGATTTACAATATACAGAGTGAGAGAGAGAGAGATTCACGATATACAGAGAGAGATTTACGATATACAGAGAGAGAGAGAGAGAGAGAGAGAGAGATGGAGAGAGAGATTTACAATATACAGAGATTTACAATATGCATAAATAGAGAGTAATTTACAATATAAATAGAGAGATATTTACAATATGCATAAATAGAGAGAGAGAGAGATTTACAATATGCATAGAGAGAGAGAGAGAGAGAGAAAGAGAGCTTTACAATATACATAGAGAGCTATTTACAATATGCATAGAGATATGTTTACAATATGC
The DNA here is from genome assembly GCA_903632075.3 of Acanthosepion pharaonis. Lineage (NCBI taxonomy): Eukaryota > Metazoa > Mollusca > Cephalopoda > Sepiida > Sepiidae > Acanthosepion > Acanthosepion pharaonis. The sequence continues at coordinate 381,861 of CAHIKZ030005072.1, forward strand.
ATAAACAGAGAGAGAGATTTACAATATGCATAGAGAGAGAAAGATTTACAATATCCAGAGAGAGAGAGAGAGAGAGAGAGAGAGAGAGATATTTACAATATGCATAGAGAGAGAGAGAGAGAGATATTTACAATATACATAGAGAGATTAACAATATGCATAGAGAGAGATTTATAATATGCATGAATAGAGAGTGAGATTAACAATATGCATAGAGAAAGAGAGACATTTACAATATGCATAGAGTGAGAGAGATTCACAATATGCATAAAGAGAGACAGCTTTACAATATGTATATATATAGAGAGAGCTTTACAATATGCACAGAGAGAGAGAGATTACAATATGGATAAATAGAGAGAGATTAACAATATGGATAAATAGAGAGAGTTTAACAATATGCATATAGAGAGATTTACAATATGCATAGAGAGATTTACAATATGCAGAAATAGAGAGTGTGCGATTTACAATATACATAGAGAAAGTGATTTGCAATATACTTACTTTATGGTGTTTTTTATTGATTTTTTACTCGTTACCACCCCTTTGTAGGTTATTTAATCCCGAAATACATCTTGAATTGTAAGATTAATCTTTTTGGGGGGAGGGGGAAGAGAATATTGTATTAGCAATTTTTGTGGTTGAAAATGATATTTTCAGGTAGAAATTCAATTATTTAACCTATAGGCGAAGGGAGAAATATTGGATTAATATCAGCATTATTTACCCGTGAATTTCTTTTTTTTTATTTTCGTGATTTTAGAACTCGAGTGGAATTCGAACTCTGCTCTCCGAGCCTCTCTACATTACACCACTCGCACGTCCACGCCGTGATACAAAGTTGAATGCCCGTGTCATGTAGATCATTAGCATTGAGGACGACCTTACCTGGGCGTCTCATACGCGTGGACATGCGCTAAAACGGTACGATTCTTTGATATATATATATATAACAAAACGGTTTTGAATTATCTTACTGTTATAATTGATATTCAATAACTTAATATGGCAAATAGTTTTCAGGATATTCATGAAAGAGATATGACAAATATTATTTACTCGGAGACAACAATGAAATATTCATTGAAACGTAATTCTCCCGAATTTCTCTCAATGCACCAGCAATTCAAATAACCGGACAGGCTGACGGTAAACAAAAATCGTGAATCATCGAATGAGAGGGTTGAATTGAACTGAATTCAACTATGACGCAGTGCACTAACTCGCAGACATTCAAATTTGAGCAGTACCAGATAATATGCCATCTCTTTATCTATCTATCTATCTATATATATATATATATATATATATGACGTCACACATTATAAAATGGACAAAGTCCGACAATTATTTTGATAATATATTAAAATAATTGTCGGACTTTGTCCATTTCATGTGTGACGTCATTTGTTTAAATTTGATACACCATGAGCAAATATGAATGTACGTGAAAGATTCATAGAATATTGAAGTTCAAATACTGTAAATTCGACCTTGCAAACCGAACGCTCCTTCGTGGCCAAATCGGTAAAGGCACGTCAAGCTAAATGACGGTTCCGTATAAGATACAGGTTCGAATCCTGTGAAAATTTCTCGGACATTCAGGCCGGTAAATGTTTAATACTGTTTATTATAAACAGAGCATTTACTTAAATATTTGTATTAATAAAAGAATGTACAAGCATAAAAATGTCTTAATATATATATATATATATATATATATATATATATATATATATATATATATTATGTAAAAGACAATAGGAAACTGTAATAGTAGCCGACGCGTTTCCTCAAATGTGGACTTTTCAAGGCAAAAAAACGAAATGAATTTATTAAACAAAGTAACTAATAATACCAAAACAAAATGTCCTTAGCAACTGGAAGAATTTAAAGAACGCTATTTTCATACTGTTAACCGAAAATTACGTCAAATACTGTCACGTGTGGAGATATTGTTTTTATTGTTGCGTTGATGGATTCAACCATTTTTTTTTATTTCTTGATACTGTTATGTACGTTTGCTTGGGAGAGTAGTTATATATATATATATATAAATCTTCATTCACAGACAGGCTGTTTCGTTCCAATTACAGCTCTTCAGTGTGGCTAGAGGCCCGATGGCTTCAAGCCGGGATCGAAACCCGACTGATTTGGCATCATATATTTGTGATGAGGTATTATGATTACTTGTATTATTTACATTATTCGGACTGTTATCCTCATCTTCATTGACGTTTCGGCCAGTAATTTACAATCGCCTAATAAGATGCGTTGCATGCGCATCGAAACGACTGCAATTGTGTATTCGATGTAAAATTATATATATATATATATATATATATATATATATATATATATGTGTGTGTGTGTGTGTGTGTGTGTGTGACGTCACCCCGGCCTCTCTCCGCGCCCGCCGCCGTGCTATCCTGTGACGACCAATGTGACTTGGTATTGGTCGCGACACCAAATGTGACGTTCTAACCCTTTGCTGATTCGGATGGGAATCTGGTTAGATTCGGTATCAGCTTTGTCGTTCCCAGCTCGCCTCCAACGTCTGGTTACCGAAGTAACTGCTTTGATTTCTAGTCTAACCTACCCACATTGTGATTTGATATTAGGTAGACGAATTCAATCAGTCGCCAGGCCGCAACGCAAGTCGAGTCTGAGCAAAGGTAACACCGCACAAGTATATGTAAAAGAAAATAAAGTAACAACTCGAAAAGTTCAAATGTGTTAAAAAAAGAATAACAAATATTTTTTATATCTGGTTGCTGAATACAGGACTGCGTCTTTCTCCCAAACCGCTTCTATGGATACGTGACACTTTGCGTTTGTTAGGCAAGTCTTAATATCTTTTTTTAAGAAACTGGTTTTTTCCGTATCTTCAGGCTATATTCGTAAAACTTGTTTTGGTGGTGTGAGTCTAAGTCGTTCTTCAAAAATAAATTGTTTTTGGTTAGAAGTTGAAGTCGGGATGCGTGGATCTTCAGTCAGCTTTCTGCCAGGCTGGTCTCAGAGCTCAACAGCTTCAACTGCAACTAACTTCTCTCTCTGACTCTCTAACCCCAACTACTGGCTCAACTGGCTGCGACTCTGCTTATATGGACGCCGACCAAAACCGGGTGTGGGGTTGTCGTGGTTTGGGGTTCCTCGATAATTCTAAATCAATAACAAGGATTTTCTTTGTTTTCGGACAGGAAAATTTATCACTTTCCATTTTTGGAAGTCCCCTACTTTTTGCTTTAGAGGGGTTAAGGGATGCGTCCTCCCAAATTCTTCCTTTCTCATGTTGGTATCTCACACCAATCCCCTCAGAGGGCGTCAATAGTTTTCCCTTCTCTCTCACAGTGGTATCTCACACCAATCCCCTCAGAGGCGTCAACAGGCCTCCTTTCTCTCTCACATGTTTACCTTCGCCTACCGCTCACGCCACCATTCAGCCAATGAACGCTCAGCAGCGTGGGTGTTTGCAATTATCGCTCAAAGGAAAGAAAAAAAAAATCTTCCTTTTTTTTTCTTTCTTTCTCTTCCCCGAGCAAACCTCCCACGACACGTAGTGTGGTCCCTAATCTCTATCTTAACCGAAAGTCACCTGGACTTTATCAATCGAGATTTCCGCCAGCGTCAAGTGGGTGGTTAACTGGACGTATTCGCATTCTGTATCCAATTATCCATTCCGATAACAAACTTTTATCATGTCCAGGTTTGGACAATAAAACAGGTGGTCTCTTTCCAAAAACAATGACATCCCCGAGAGATAGTTAATGGTTTAATCTTTTCCTTTCTTCTTGGGTGGCCTTCAGCTGTTGTCTTTCTCGGTCAATACGTGACCTGATTACAATTATCTCGCAGTTTCTGCTTCGTAGGGGCCACTTGACCAATTTGAAATTTTCATTATTGCCATGGGAAGATGGCTATCTCTTATTCGCTGCCTCGTAACATAAATTACTTCGACAGATCCGAGATCTTACGAATTTCCTATCTTCGGCAAAAGAAAAAAATACTTTTTCTTTTCGCAAAGGAAAATAAAACCTTTACCACTTTTCTTTGTTAAAAAAAATAACATCGCTCAGTATGTCTTTTCGTGATAGCTTCTTATCGCCTTAATTATTTCTCGCTTTTCATTTTCGCGCGACCGCTAAATAGTGTCATATATATATATATATATATATATATATATATAGGGTACTTCGACGTGGTGTAATTTTCAGCGAGCTGTTCTGGCAAGATCAATTACAACTGAAAAGTGAGATCAATGCTCACTGAGTGCTCCATATTTTCGACCTTGTGCCACATCTAAATTACGTTCAGAAAATCGTTTTTGGCACTACGTGGTGTAATGGTTAGTAAGTTCGAACCTCTCAGGGTGCCCCATAATTTCGGCCTTGTTTTCCATGTAAACTACGCTTAGAAAATCAAAGACACTCCGCCGTTGTATAATGGTTAGCAAGATTGACTCGCTGGATCCATTAAGACTGAATAGTGAGTTCTATCCTCTTTTGGTGTCCCATACTTTCAGCCTTGTGTCGTGTCTAAGCTGCGCTTAGAAAATCCTTTCTTGAACTTTTGGTTCAAATAATGTTAAGCAAAAGCCCATGGGGCCTCTCCCACAAGCAATTCCGCTCTCCTGTGCTTAAAGTGTCCACTAAATGAGAAGGTGTCGAGGAGGCTTGGGAATTTTTTTTTGTATTGGCGTTAAATCCTCTTTAGAAAGCACTATTCGCCGTCGACGTAGTGAAAATAGAAAAAAAAAACTCTCTTATATATATCTATCTATCAATCTCTTTCTCTCTATATATATGTATGTGTGTGTATGTGTGTGTAGGATGTATAAAATAATATAAAAAAATGAAGATCATGAGACGAAGTGGAAAACCTATAACCGATGCGTTTCGACTCCTCACACCGTCTTTTTCAGATTAGAATGAAGGACAAAACTGTACGTAAGAAACATTTCGTTGTGAATTTTGTGAGCATCTAATTTTAAAATATATATTTAGCAAAATTACACTAAAGTATCTTGAAGTAATAAAGGGGAAATTTATTCAATAAAATTGCCATTAGCTTTAACCACGGCCTCCAGACGACTTCGGAATCTCCTGCAACTCTTCTGGATGGTTTCCTTGTTTAAGTTGGTGAATGCTGCCATAATCATTGTGTTCAGTTCATCTTTGGTGTTACAAGGAGTTTTGTAGGTTACTGACTCCCACACATAATAATCAAGGCGGTTGCAGTCTTGAGAGCCAGGTGGCCAGATGTAAGGGGTGATGTGGTTGCATAAATTGTCTAATAACCGTGACTGGATTCTGCTGTGGTATAGTACGGCGTCCTTTTGCCAGGCATAAGGTTTTCCGGTAGCCACCCTCTTACCCCAGGGCAACCTCTTCAAGGCAATTGATGTAGGTCTCCGTGTCAAGTTTGATGCACTAGGGGAAGATGAATAGAGGTATAACGTCACCATCAATAGTGATCATTCAAAAACACCTTCGTAATCACAATTAGACTCGTCTCTTTCCGAATCCTCAGCGCTGTCCACAGACTGACACACAAACACTTTGAAATGTGCATATTGGAGCTCCTGGCGCGAATGCCAAGCAGTATAGGATGCCGTTTCAATTGCGTTAGGTTGCTCTTTTTCTCATAGATGGTTCCCAGCTCGCCTTATAATGCTGTGAAGTCGACAAAATCAAAAACAAAGAACGCGCATGCGCAAAATGAAAAATATAAAATAGCGATAATTTACCCATCCCACTATATGTGTGTGTGTATTTCAGTAGCATGTTTTCATTCAGATAGGTTTCGTTAAAAAGTTTAGACGCGTTCTGTCTACTTATTTTCGATATGATCCTTTCGTATTGACGAATAAGCATTTTGATGCGGTTGTTGTAAGACGAGAGGAAAACACCATGTTGGCTCATAATGTATTTATTTCCGATTACTTTTGACATAGTATAATGTCATCATCAGGATATTGTTAAATATAGATTAAGCATTTAGTGTACATGGTTGCGAAGGACAAAAATTGTGGTCATCCGAAGATTACTATTTTTATATGTGGAGTAACGAACTCTGTGTCATGGTTGGTTGACACACACATGTGCATATATATATATATATATATATATATATATATTATAAGAAATGGACAAGGTCCGACAATTTATTTATTAAAGACATTTTTTTTTATGTTTAACGTTGTTATTTATAGATACAAGTATTTAAGCAAATGCTCTGTTTATGATAAACATTTACCGGCCTGAATGTCCGAGAAATTTTCATAGAAAATATTCGTTCTTTGACAGGATTCGAACCTGCATCCTATACGGAACCGTCATATACGCTGACGTGCCTTAACCGTCTCGCCACAAAAGAACATTACGGTAGACAAGGTCAAATTTACTGCTTATAAACTTCAATCTTCCATGAATCTATATATATATATATATATATATATATATATATATATATATATATATATATATATATATATATATATATATATATATATATATATATATATATATATATATATATATATATATATATATATATATATATATATATATATATATATATATATATATATATATATATATATATATATGTGTGTGTGTGTGTGTATAAACCAAATATGCAGATATTAGCAACCCTATGTGTCCATTAGCGCGACTAAATATTTACTCAGTTTAATAAAAAGGTGTACACAAAATAATGTTTAACGTGTTAAGACAGAGCTAATATATATATATATATATATATATATATATATATATATATATATATATATATATATATACATATATATATATACATATATATATATATATATATATATATATATATATATATATATATATGTGTGTGTGTGTGTGTGTATACCTACGTTGAAAGTGCAACTTAAAGTTTTGTGGTTCTACCAACACATCAGGCACAATTATTACATTTGATTTAAAAAAAAAATATTGTGTCGCATGAAAGTAACGCTAAATTAAACCTAGATTCAAAGCACAAAGTTAATCTAAATTTAATATGTTACTTGGGTGTAAATACAAAATGTAGAGTGTTGGTAGGGGGGTCATTGTAAAAGAAAAAAAAAGGTGCAAGCTTAAAGTTTAAAAATGGAACGCCGGGTAACTCGATAAGTAATAACGCCACCAACGCCATAGTGATCAACTTTCTGGACACGACTTTCGATCTATCCGGTTGAGTGAACATCCATTATACTAAAGACCTTTATAACCAAAGAATCCACCCCGACATCTGTAATTCGAAATAACTTACCCAAATCTGTACAATAGAGATTCTCAACTAACTCCAGAAACAAAATTATTTTTGTCAAATATAAAACTAAATATATAGATGTACTAAGTAAAAGTAAACACAAATTTAAACCAGAATACAATACATTCCAAATATTATTAAGAATTGCAATAATAAACGTAAAAATAGAAAACTCAACATAATTTAGTTTAACTCACCTGTTAACAGTAATGGCAAAACCAAAATCGGTAGGATTTTCCTAAATTTAATCGACAAACATTTCAACCATAAACCTTTATTCAACAAAATTTTCACTAAGAAAAATATTAACATTAGTTACTACTGCACTAAAAACCTTGAGTAACATTGATGGTAATATTTTTTGAAAAATGTATTGCTGGTAATAGTTTTTATTCTTCAAAAATTTATTGGTGGTAATAATTTGTTTTACAAAGTATTTCTGGTATTAAAACCTATTTTTACACTTTTATAGTGTTTTTACCCCAGTTTAGGGATTAACGATTTGCCCTTAGATGGGGCCTTAACAGATGCTGCCACCCCGGGTCAAGGTGGACCTGGGAACATCAGTAATTAAGAGCTGGTTCCACACTCCTCAAAACCTCCTGATCAGGGGCATAGCTGCTGGGCGTAGTTTATCGTCTTACCCAGGATGCGGATGTAGTTTATCGTCATACCCAGGACAAGGACCTGTATTTGGGTGAATATTAATAAAAGAAAATAGTTTTTACTGTTACGTACTTAATTCCCTATTCGGAGTTTCATGACATTAGGTGGAAGTTAACTTTATTTCAACCCATTTTGATTGGTTCAATTCGGATATTATCTTTTATATGCCGCGTCCATTCAGGGCATAGGCGATAACGGTTCTCAACAACTTCCTATTCCTTATGGCCCTTAGCAGTCTTTTCCCCTTTGGTAAGGACCCCCGATACGAGTTACGCCAATCATTCACACAAACAAATCACTAGTTGTCTTATCTTTGCGCTCAGAGTTTGTAAACGTATTTTAGATTGTATCATGGATTGTACATGTAAAAGCGTCTACCGTAAACTTTAAAACTAATAACCCCAAAAGTTGAATTTACGGATATATGTTTATACGGATTTTTGTCCTTGTGTTGGTGTGAGGAACCCACCCTCAAACCTTGCAAAAATATTTTTCGTTTGTCTCATACATTCTACATTTAACAGCGATTACCACAAACTTTAAACTTAATAACTCAAAAAAGTTGAATTTCCGAAGATATTTTTAAATGAATTTTTATCCTTGTTTTGGTTTAAAATTCCGCCCTGAAAGTTTTAAAAATATTTTTGGATTGTACCGTGGATCGGACATTTAACAGTGTCTACCGTAAACTTTAAACTCAAAACAAAGGATTTACGAATATATGTTTATGTGGAATTTGTCATTGTTTTGGCGCGAGGAGCCAGTCTCAAAAATTTGTAAATATATTTTCGATACACATTGTATATAAATAGATATTTCTATATTTGTAGACAGGAATAGTTGAATTAAATAGAGATACACTGAAATGATAAAAATAATTCCATGAATACATAAATTTAAGTTATTGATTTTTTCTAATGAATTTACCATAATCTTTGCGTTTGGTACCAAGAAGTCTTCAATTATTTAAATGAATGGATGAGGTTCAATAACATGCTGAGGACAAAAGGTTCTGGTTTATCTCATACTATTTCCAATTCCCAATGTTCATAGTCTCTATCACACATGTAACATCTGACCTCTTGCATTTTATACGATATTTTGCTAACAGTACAGTAATATCAATGATACAATATTGGTTTTCTCTTTTGCAGAGCAAAAGTCTAGGTTTTACGTATCAAGCTGCATTTTCAAAAATCGAACTTCAAATAAAGATTATCTAAAATTTATGTGATTTATTGCTTCAACTTCAGTGATAATTATTTCGAAATGATATTTAATCGCCTATTTATTTATTTTTTAATTATTCAAAGAATTAATGAATAGAGAAATTTGAATTTTGTTCATTTTTTTTTTTTAAAATATAATTCGGATTTGTTTATTTTAAAAACTTCTAGATCCTCGGGGAGTTTCAATAAGATGATGCTGTCTGTTCTTGTAATCTCATAGACGTCTTTTCTTTTTTTTTTATATCAGAGCGTTAAATTCTCAGGACGTGATGTTATGGGAGAGATTGATTAAAGAAAGAAAGAGGAAATAAAGATGGAGAAAGGAAGGAAATATTACGATGGAAAATACAGAAAGGAATTAAAACAGATAAGAAAGGAAAATAAAATAATTTCGATTGAAATTAAAGAGAGAGAGAGAGAGAGAGAGGAGAGAAAAAGAGAGAGAGGAGAGAAAGAGAGAGAGAGGAGAGAGAGAGGAGAGATATAGAAAAAGAGAGAGATAGAAATAGAGAGAGAAAGAGAGAAAGAGAGAGAGAAAGAGAGAGAATAGAAAAAGAGACAAAAAGAGATTAAAAGAAAGAGAGAGAAAAAGAGAGAGAGAAAAAGAGAGAGAAAGACATAGAGAGAAAAAGAGATAGAGAGATAGAGAAGGAGAGCGAGAGATAGAGAAAGAGAGAGATAGAGAAAGAGACAGAAAAATAGAGAGAGATAGAAAGAGAGAGAGAGAGAGGATAGAAAAATAGAGAGAGATAGAAAAAAGATAGAGAAAAAGAGATATAGAAAAAGAGTGAGAGATAGAAAAAGAGAGGGAACTATTTCGACGGAAAATAAAGTTATTAAAGTAAAAATAATGAAAGAAAATAAAGAAAAAGAAATAAAATATTACATGGGAAATTATACAATTAAATAAATAAAGATGTCAGATATACAAAAAAAAAAAAAAAAAAAAGAAAGAAAGAAAGAAAGAAGGAAAGCAAGAGAACATTGCAACTGAGTAGAAATAAATAAAGAAAGCATAAAATAATAATAATATTCTTTCCATTCGGACGAGTATTTTTCTTGGTTGCTATATTGACAATGATTCGAACGTTCTACACCTTCGACTCCTTCAGGAGTCTGTCATCGTATTCAATAATATTCTCGTATTTTCCAACCGAACACTTTATTCAATCGACGCTTTGAGAGTGGTGATTTCATTACACTATCCATGTTTCGTGGCTATTTCTCATCAATTAATATTTATCAGTCTTATTCACTCTTGTGAATCTTGTCCATTTCTTCTACTGAGCCATACGAGCATTTCAGTATGACTGATAGAAAAACCGCTGAGAGGAATGCTTGAAAATGAAAAACTTACTAAGAGCTACACAAGACAGGAAGTTGTAGAGTGTCGTGATCGCCCACGTCTTAAATAGGACACTGCACATAGAAGATTTAGGAAAGATAACGAAAAAACTAAAAGACAGGTATTTGTGGAAATCCATAATCATCATCCTGGATGAACAGGGCACATAGAAGAATGAGCTCATGTAAATGGATGGCGGAGCAAGAATTAAGAGATAAAAACCAAAGAATATTAAGATCTTTTTGCTCATAGCTGGGACCCTAACAATTGCTACCACTCATGTATAAATGGATGGCAAACAAGGGTGAGATAAGAAAAAGAGAAAGTTTATCAAGACCTATAAATGGCAGGAAGTTGTGGAGAACAATATGCCCAACGTCCTGAATAGACAACACAAATGTTCAGTATCATTCCTATTGAGAAAGAAAATAATATTTTACTTATTTTTTGCTTGCAATGTAAGTTTAGTGAGAAATTCTTCTGTGGGGAATGCTAAGAGAAAAAAAAAGGAATGAGAACTTAAGTAGATAAACAAGTAACGAACCGAAGAAATAACAATCAATATATATATATATATATATATATATATATATATATAGTAATTAGTTATATATATATATATATATATATATATATATATATATATATATATATATATATATATAATAGTTATATATATATATATATATATATATATATATATAAATAATTAGTTATATATATATATATATATATATATATATATATAGTAATTAGTTATATATATATATATATATATATATATATAATATATAGTTATATATATATATATATATATATATATATATATATATATATATATATATATATATATATATATATGGGTGGATTGATGTGATTTTGTGACCCTGGTTTTCACGCTTTCTAATAAGTAATGCGCATATAAAATAAGATAATAATATATATTACACACACAACTTTATATATATATATATATATATATATAAACAATTATATATATATATATATATATATATATATATATAAACAATTACTTATATATATATATATATATATATATATATATATATATATATATATATATATATATATATATAAAATCAACCACAGCAATAGACAGAATGACAAAGAGAATATACTATCTTAAAGGTTCAAGATTAAAAAATTGCAACGGAGTGCCGGTTAGGATTTACCATCAATGTCTGATAGATTTCCCCCAGTTAGAAAAAACACCTTATAGATAAAAGTAGTAACCCCAATTGAAAAAGCAAAAAATCGAAAAAAAAAAAAAAGAAAAGAAAAAAAAAACTGAAGAAAAAAAGCTGCTTTTAATAATATAGCATAAATATATCACAACCCTACCGTAAGTCACATCAAGCCCCAAATTAGCCTGGTCAGTAATATAAAAACGATCACAAGACAGGCACGTGTTTTTCTTTTTCTTATCTTCCCCTTCCTCCTCTAACATTAGCCGTGAAGGTAAGTTCGTTCCTTTTTTCCCGACACTATCATGGCAAATTTTTTATCAATGAAATGCGAAAGTGAAATATTCCGATTAGAAAAACTAAATATCCAGTCCTTCGTCACCTACTATAATTAATTTAAACTGTGTTTGCCAGTTTTACATTAGTATTCATAGGCAACTGAAATTAACTCGTCTCTAGAAAGCGATAATTCATTTCAATGAATACAAAATTTTTAAGGGAATCTTATATAGTCAGTAGTTTCATGGAGTTATCTCATACGCCTAAGGCATGATGGGAAATAATGTCTTCCGGTTTCTTTCAGAAATCATGGTTAGTTATTTGCATGTAGTAAAAATAATACGGCGAGTTTAGCTATGGAATCAGTCGGGGTTCAAATCACATGACGTCCTAGTTAATAATTTAATTACAGAAAATTCATTACATATTTCATTTCATTATCTTTCCTCTATGGCTGCTGGGCTTCATGAATTTAAAAGTAGTACTACAGTGTGGTCCAAAAGTCACGCAACAACTGGCAGACAACATGCACTTGTGAAATAGCAACCAGAGAAAATTTCAATGACATCATCATCCGTAATTCGATCAATAAAATTTCTTAATATATTATCATATACAGACACACGAATCTATTTTTTAAGCATTTCACTACAAGCACGACGGGAGTGTCAATGGCACACAAGGGATTACAAAGACTAAGAGCAAAAGTAAAGAAGTGTTTGGGGAAAAGATAAAGACAAGTACGGGGATCAAGATCAAGGCATCAAAAGATGTCGACTGACATTGCATTTGAATATTTGAAGATTATAGCTATCAGGGAAGCAAGTAAGAGGAAGGGAGTTCCACTGTCGGGAAGTGCGAGATAAGAAGCTGTTGAAGTAGAAGAGGCGGTTATATAAGCATTTCACGCCAAGCAAGGCGGGAGTGCCACTAACACGTTACAGAGAGCGAGAACAAGAGTAAAACGATGGTGTTTAAAGAAAGGATAAACTACATTCAACAGCAAGGACTCTGATCTGGATGTTTTGAGGAGCATGGAAGCCACTTAATTGCTGGTGTCTCTAGGTCCACCCTGACCTAGGGTGGTAGCACCTGTTAGGGTCCCAGATGTGGGCAAATATTTAACCCCAAAGCACTATAAATGTGTAAAAATAGGTTTTAATACCAGAAATGAATTTTTGAAAAAAATATTACCAGCAATACATTTTTGAAAAAGAAAAATATTACCAGCAATACATTTTTGAAAAAGAAAAATATTACCAGCAATACATTTTTGAAAAAGAAAAATATTACCAGCAATACATTTTTGAAAAAAAAAATATTTCCAGCAATACAGTTTTGAAAAGAAAAAAGATAGAAATAATACCACCAACAGATTTAAAATAAAAAAATATATTACCAGCAATACATTTCACTCTCGAGAAAACTCCTCTTTACATAAATACGCCAAAGAAACCTGATCTACAAAATAGCTTCTTACATATTCCATTCATACGAACCTATCCTAAAATTAGCTCTAAAGAAAAAGTGAAGGGCCAGATAACCCTTCTCCTTAATCCATTAATCGAGTGACATGTATACACAAATATATATATATATATATATATATATATATATATATATATATATATATATATATATATAGGATCGTCAGAATTACAAAGTGCATTTGGGATGCTTTACCGCCATCTATGGAATGACAGAGGAATCAAATTAGACACCAAAATATGGGTTTATAGAGCAATCGTTTTTGACACATTGTTGTACGGCTCAGAATCGTGGATCCTATAAGTCTCATATCAATCAGCTAGATGGCTTCCATAAAAGTTATCTCACACAATATGTGGCAGTATATTTAATGATAGGGTGTCCAGTGTTGATCTTCTTGCAAAATGCAATATTGGTGGAATTGAGACTTTCCAGATACAATCGTAATTTCACTGGGCTGACAGAATACCTAAGGTCTACCTGCATAGCCAGCTTCACAGTTGACAAATGAATATTAGGGGGCCGTGGATCAGGTGAAAAGACAAGCTAATTGGTAATCTCTTAGTTTTCAATGTGTCTCATATGAACTTGTACGAGACTGATATCAGAAATTTTGAAATCAATCCTATTGGCTGGTTAAGAGTCGAAAGACAACGGCGAAAAGCGTAAGCTAATATTCGTGTTACTATTTCCCGAGATCCTCGCTGTTGCACAATATGTGGAATTATAAGCAGGTCATTAGCGGGATTGAAGCGTCGCATACGACGCAAACATAAAAACTGAATTAGACGGGAGGGCCGTGTCGTAAATGCCCTGTTTTTAAATAAACAGTATTAATTGCATTTATCGATCTGAATGTTCGAGAAATTTCGTAGAAAATATGCGTTCGCCGACAGGAATCGAACCTATATTTCTTATAAACAGTAATTTGGACTTTGCTCGCCAAACGTGCCTCTGTAGCTAAATGGTATAGCACGTCAGAATAAATTACGGTTTCCGTATAGGAATACAGGTGCGATTACTGTAGAACTCATATTTTTCTACGAAATTTCTAGAACATTCCAGGCGGTAAATGTAATGAATATTGTTTAATTACAACAGAGCAATTACACTAAATAAATTGTATCTATAAAAATAAATTATGTCATTCGCAGACAGAACTGTTTCACTGTATCACAGCTCTTCATCCAAATCTCTCTAGCCCGGATCGAAACTCAACCGATTTGATGTCAGTCAAAATTTCTATCACTGAGCTATCTTCATTCGACAGAAAGAAACAGTTAAATCTAGCGTATCGTTTTTATGAATGTAGAAAAATGACAGTCAGCCGGAGTGCTTCAATTCATTTTACTGAAGAGCTTTGCATTAACGCATATTACTGTTGTTTATAGAATTAGCCTATCATTCAACAGTGCTGAAAACTAAATTATATATATATATATATATATATATATATATATATACGGCCTGACGATTGTGTTTACCATGAAACAGACTGTCTCTTCAGTGTGTTGACTTATGACTTCAATATCCACTTTTATATTTACGTACGCTCTATCTCTGATATTGAGCACTTTAACCCATAAATATAGCATACCTTAAAAATCCGCCTTTCGTCTACCGGGCGCTGATAGTTCAGGGGTAAAATCTCCAGCTGATGCCAAATCAGTTGGGTTTTGATCCCAGCTTGAGGCAATCAGATGTCTAGCCACACTGATGAGCTGTGATACAGCGAAACAGGATGTCTGTGGATGACAATATATAACATAGCAATCGTATGTGCAATCAGATAGATTCTAGGAGGCCAAAGAAAATTTTGCGATTTTTCAAGATAATCTGGGTCGCTGGCCATTTTTAGATTAGGAAAAATCTGCGAACGTTAGCTTCCAAATCTTGACCTGTTTCGTTTTTTGGTTTACTTATCTCAAAAAAAAAAAAAAAAAAAAAAATAGCGGCTCCCGACAAAGAATTAAGATCGAAACGAAACAGATATATAGCATCATGAACGAAAAAAAATATCTTTAAATCGTAAACATTGATCGGTCTTATCTCATAAACCTCACTTGGCGAATCGTCAAGCGTTGCCAGTATCTCGAAAGAAAACACGGCGCCACGATTTCAAGCAGACGTAAAAACGGAATCAGGCTCACATTTTGTCCAACGAATAGAATAAAAAAAAAATTAAATAAATAAGTCTTCGAAATTCTGGAGGAACAATAAAAATGTTATCGCTATCAGGTTCAGTGATTTGAAATCAATGAAATCAATTTCTCGGTCTGGCCTTTTCCTACTTTAAAAGAAGAGGATTTGTAAAATAAAGATATAAGAATATATGATATAAAGTCATATAAAACGAGTGAATAAATTATGGTTTAAGTCTTTAAAAGCAAATGCGAAATTATGCTGATTGAAGTCGGTTTGGTTTGGATTGGTTTGTTTTCTTTTACAACATATCAACCTTAATGCGTTTTTTAATGCCGACAAGGTTTTTATTGCTGGTAATATTTTTTCCAAACTGTATTGCTGGTAATAATTGTATTTTTGGTAATCATTTTTTTCTTCAAAGTTCATTGCTGGTAATAATTTTTACAAAAATGTATTGCTGCTATTAAAACCTATTTTTACTTGTTTTGACCCCAGATTATGGTTAACTATTTGCTCATAGCTGGGACCCTAATAGGTGCTAACACACCGGGTCAGGGTGGACCTGGGAACACCAGCAATTAAGAGGTGGTTCCAATTTCCTCAAAAACTCTTGCTGTCGGATGTAGTTTATCGTCATACCCAGGACAAGATTGATGTCGTAATTTATATGCTAAAGTATTTATCAATTTCAAATATCACATCCAATTTGTATTTTTATATTCTGATTTTAAAATGAATTTTGACGCGACAAGGTTTTAGTATATTAGTGTAATTTTAGTCTGCCTGACCTTAAGCGGAAAATTTTCGGCCTCCGCCTTAGTTACCATACTGATAGGGGCTTCCTTCTCTGCCTTTTGTTAGAAGGTTAGCATCTTGATTATTTTCTTTTCAATTAACATATGATATTCAATAACGTATATTTTTTCGTCAATTTTTTTTTTTTTTTAAACTTTCTTTCCAGACGGAAGTGAATATGACTCTCCAAATATTCCTGTTCTTTCTTTGAAGCATTTCGTTTCAAGCAAGGCGATAACGCGACTAAAAGACACGGGGCTTCTTTCTTTTGGTATATGCCGCATCTGGTCAGGACTCAAACTATCATTACTCTCAAAATTATTTCTTTCCATTTTAGATCTTAATAAGATTTGTCTTTTTGCCATTTCTCCCAAACCCTGTTCTGGCATCCATTTACTCAAGCTCATTCTTCTATTTCTATGTGCCTTGTCACTTCAGGACGTAAGCGATCATGGCCCTCCACATCTTCTTGTCCCTTATAGCTCTTAATAAGTTTTGTCTTTTTGTTATTTCTCCCAAACCCTGTTCTGTCATCCATTTACTCAAGCTCATTCTTCTATTTCTATGTGCCTTGTCACTTCAGGACGTAAGCGATCATGGCCCTCCACATCTTCTTGTCCCTTATAGCTCTTAATAAGTTTTGTCTTTTATTTAATAAATTTCTCCCAAACCCTGTTCTGTCATCCATTTACTCAAGCTCATTCTTCTATTTCTATGTGCCTTGTCACTTCAGGACGTAAGCCCTCCGATCTTCTTGGCCCTCTTAATACATCTTCTTGTCCATTTTATAGCTATTTCTTAATAAATTTTGTCTTTTTGTTATTTCTCCCAAACCCTGTTCTGCCATCCATTTACTCAAGCTCATTCTTCTATTTCTATGTGCCTTGTCACTTCAGGACGTAAGCGATCATGGCCCTCCCATCTTCTTGTCCCTTATAGCTCTTAATAAGTTTTGTCTTTTTTTTGTTATTTCTCCCAAACCCTGTTCTGTCATCCATTTACTCAAGCTCATTCTTCTCTTCTATTTCTATGTGCCTTGTCACTTCAGGACGTAAGCGATCATGGCCTCCACATCATATAGCTCTTCTTGTCCCATTTATAGCTCATTCTCTTAATAAATCTTTTTGTCTTTTGTTATTTTATTTCTCCCAAACCCTGTTCTGCCATCCATTTATTTCTTAATAAGTTTTGTTTTTTGTTATTTCTCAAACCCTGTTCTGCCATCCATTCTTCTATTTTATGTGCCTTGTCACTTCAGGACGTAAGCGATCATGGCCCTCCATCTTCTTGTCCCTTATAGCTCTTAATAAATTTTGTCTTTTGTTATTTCTCCCAAACCCTGTTCTGTCATCCATTTACTCAAGCTCATTCTTCTATTTCTATGTGCCTTGTCACTTCAGGACGTAAGCGATCATGGCCCTCCACATCTTCTTGTCCTTATAGCTCTTAATAAATTTTGTCTTTGTTATTTCTCCCAAACCCTGTTCTGCCATCCATTTACTCAAGCTCATTCTTCTATTTCTATGTGCCTTGTCACTTCAGGACGTAAGCGATCATGGCCCTCCACATCTTCTTGTCCCTTATAGCTCTTAATAAGTTTTGTCTTTTTGTTATTTCTCCCAAACCCTGTTCTGTCATCCATTTACTCAAGCTCATTCTTCTATTTCTATGTGCCTTGTCACTTCAGGACGTAAGCGATCATGGCCCTCCATCTTCTTGTCCCTTATAGCTCTTAATAAGTTTTGTTTTTTTGTTATTTCTCCCAAACCCTGTTCTGCCATCCATTTACTCAAGCTCATTCTTCTATTTCTATGTGCCTTGTCACTTCAGGACGTAAGCGATCATGGCCCTCCCATCTTCTTGTCCCTTATAGCTCTTAATAAGTTTTGTCTTTTTTGTTATTTCTCCCAAACCCTGTTCTGTCATCCATTTACTCAAGCTCATTCTTCTATTTCTATGTGCCTTGTCACTTCAGGCCCTCCACATCTTCTTGTCCCTTATAGCTCTTAATAATTTTTTGTAAGCGATCAAATGGCCCTCCACATTCTTCTTGTCCCTTATAGCTCTTAATAAGTTTTTTGTTTTTTGTTATTTCTCCCAAACCCTGTTCTGCCATCCATTTATTTCTCAAAGCTCATTTCTTCTATTTCTATGTGCCTTGTCACTTCAGGACGTAAGCGATCATGGCCCTCCATCTTCTTGTCCTTATAGCTCTTAATAAGTTTTGTTTTTTTGTTATTTCTCCCAAACCCTGTTCTGCCATCCATTTACTCAAGCTCATTCTTCTATTTCATTCTTCTATTTCTATGTGCCTTGTCACTTCAAAGGTCATCCATTTACTCAAGCGATCTATTTCATGGCCTTCCACATCTTCTTGTCCCTTATAGCTCTTAATAAGTTTTTGTTCTTTTTTGTTATTTCTCCCAAACCCTGTTCTGCCATCCATTTACTCAAGCTCATTCTTCTATTTCTATGTGCCTTGTCACTTCAGGACGTAAGCGATCATGGCCCTCCACATCTTCTTGTCCCTTATAGCTCTTAATAAATTTTGTCTTTTTGTTATTTCTCCCAAACCCTGTTCTGTCATCCATTTACTCAAGCTCATTCTTCTATTTCTATGTGCCTTGTCACTTCAGGACGTAGCTTGATCATGGCCCTCTTGTCCCTTATAGCTCTTAATAAATTTTGTCTTTTTGTTTTTCTCCCAAACCCTGTTCTGTCATCCAGCTCATTCTTCTATTTCTATGTGCCTTGTCACTTCTTTTCTTGTCATCCATTTATAGCTCATTCTTCTATTTTAATAAGTTTTGCCCTCCCATCTTCTTTTTATAGCTCTTTAAGTTTTGTTTTTTTTCTCCCAAACCCTGTTCTGCCATCCATTTACTCAAGCTCATTCTTCTATTTCTATGTGCCTTGTCACTTCAGGACGTAAGCGATCATGGCCCTCCATCTTCTTGTCCCTTATAGCTCTTAATAAATTTTGTCTTTTTGTTATTTCTCCCAAACCCTGTTCTGTCATCCATTTACTCAAGCTCATTCTTCTATTTCTATGTGCCTTGTCACTTCAGGACGTAAGCGATCATGGCCCTCCCATCTTCTTGTCCCTTATAGCTCTTAATAAGTTTTGTTCCATTTTTCATTCTTTATTTTGCCTCCCAACATCTTCCCTGTTTTTTTTTGTTATTTCTCCCAAACCCTGTTCTGCCATCCATTTACTCAAGCTCATTCTTCTATTTCTATGTGCCTTGTCACTTCAGGACGTAAGCGATCATGGCCCTCCACATCTTCTTGTCCTTATAGCTCTTAATAAGTTTTGTTTTTTTGTTATTTCTCCCAAACCCTGTTCTGCCATCCATTTACTCAAGCTCATTCTTCTATTTCTATGTGCCTTTGTCACTTCAGGACGTAATCACGATCATGGCCCCCCCATCTTCTTGTCCCTTATAGCTCTTAATAAGTTTTGTCTTTTTTGTTATTTCTCCCAAACCCTGTTCTGCCATCCATTTACTCAAGCTCATTCTTCTATTTCTATGTGCCTTGTCACTTCAGGACGTAAGCGATCATGGCCCTCCCATCTTCTTGTCCCTTATAGCTATTAATAAGTTTTTTTTTTTTTTTCTCCCAAACCCTGTTTCCATTTCTCAAGCTCATTCTTCTATTTCTTTCTCCCAAACCCTGTTCTGCCATCCTTAATAAGTTTTGTTTTTGTTATTTCTCCCAAACCCTGTTCAAGCTCATTCTTCTATTTCTATGTGCCTTGTCACTTCAGGACGTAAGCGATCATGGCCCTCCATCTTCTTGTCCCTTATAGCTCTTAATAAGTTTTGTTTTTTTGTTATTTCTCCCAAACCCTGTTCTGCCATCCATTTACTCAAGCTCATTCTTCTATTTCTATGTGCCTTGTCACTTCAGGACGTAAGCGATCATGGCCCTCCCATCTTCTTGTCCTTATAGCTCTTAATAAGTTTCTCTCCAAACCCTTTTGCCATCCATTTTTTTCTTTATTTCTCCCAAACCCTGTTCTGCCATCCATTTATTTCTCAAACCCTGTTCTACCTCCATTCTTCTATTTCTATGTGCCTTGTCACTTCAGGACGTAAGCGATCATGGCCCTCCCATCTTCTTGTCCCTTATAGCTCTTAATAAGTTTTGTTTTTTGTTATTTCTCCCAAACCCTGTTCTGCCATCCATTTACTCAAGCTCATTCTTCTATTTCTATGTGCCTTGTCACTTCAGGACGTAAGCGATCATGGCCCTCCACATCTTCTTGTCCCTTATAGCTCTTAATAAGTTTTGTTTTTGTTATTTCTCCCAAACCCTGTTCTGCCATCCATTTACTCAAGCTCATTCTTCTATTTCTATGTGCCTTGTCACTTCAGGACATGCTTGATCATGGCCCTCCCATCTTCTTGTCCCTTATAGCTCTTAATAAGTTTTGTTTTTTTGTTATTTCTCCCAAACCCTGTTCTGTCATCCATTTACTCAAGCTCATTCTTCTATTTCTATGTGCCTTGTCACTTCAGGACGTAAGCGATCATGGCCCTCCACATCTTCTTGTCCCTTATAGCTCTTAATAAGTTTTGTTTTTTTTTGTTATTTCTCCCAAACCCTGTTCTGCCATCCATTTACTCAAGCTCATTCTTCTATTTCTATGTGCCTTGTCACTTCAGGACGTAAGCGATCATGGCCCTCCCCATCTTCTTGTCCCTTATAGCTCTTAATAAGTTTTGTTTTTTGTTATTTCTCCCAAACCCTGTTCTGCCATCCATTTACTCAAGCTCATTCTTCTATTTCTATGTGCCTTGTCCTTGTCACTTCAGGAGGATCATGGCCCTCCATCTTCTTGTCCCTTATAGCTCTTAATAAGTTTTGTTTTTTTTTATTTCTCCCAAACCCTGTTCTGCCATCCATTTACTCAAGCTCATTCTTCTATTTCTATGTGCCTTGTCACTTTGATCTTGGCCTCCCACATCTTCTTGTCCTTATAGCTCTTAATAAGTTTTGTTTTTTTGTTATTTCTCCCAAACCCTGTTCTGCCATCCATTTACTCAAGCTCATTCTTCTATTTCTATGTGCCTTGTCACTTCAGGACGTGTTTGATCATGGCCCTCCACATCTTCTTGTCCTTATAGCTCTTAATAAGTTTTGTTTTTTGTTATTTCTCCCAAACCCTGTTCTGCCATCCATTTACTCAAGCTCATTCTTCTATTTCTATGTGCCTTGTCACTTCAGGACGTAAGCGATCATGGCCCTCCACATCTTCTTGTCCCTTATAGCTCTTAATAAGTTTTTTGTTATTTCTTTTTGCCATCCATTTTCAAGCTCATTCTTCTATTTCTATGTGCCTTGTCACCCTGTTCTCTTAATAAGTTTTGTTTTTTTATTTCTCCCAAACCCTGTTCTGCCATCCATTTACTCAAGCTCATTCTTCTATTTCTATGTGCCTTGTCACTTCAGGACGTAAGCGATCATGGCCCTCCACATCTTCTTGTCCCTTATAGCTCTTAATAAGTTTTGTTTTTTTGTTATTTCTCCCAAACCCTGTTCTGCCATCCATTTACTCAAGCTCATTCTTCTATTTCTATGTGCCTTGTCACTTCAGGACGTAAGCGATCATGGCCCTCCATCTTCTTGTCCCTTATAGCTCTTAATAAGTTTTGTCTTTTGTTATTTCTCCCAAACCCTGTTCTGCCATCCATTTACTCAAGCTCATTCTTCTATTTCTATGTGCCTTGTCACTTCAGGACGTAAGCGATCATGGCCCTCCATCTTCTTGTCCCTTATAGCTCTTAATAAGTTTTGTTTTTTTGTTATTTCTCCCAAACCCTGTTCTGTCATCCATTTACTCAAGCTCATTCTTCTATTTCTATGTGCCTTGTCACTTCAGGACGTAAGCGATCATGGCCCTCCCATCTTCTTGTCCTTATAAGCTCTTAATCATTCTTCTATTTTTTGTCTGGCCCTCCATCTTCTTTTTTTAGTTTTTTGTTTTTTTCTCTCCCAAACCCTGTTCTGCCATCCATTTACTCAAGCTCATTCTTCTATTTCTATGTGCCTTGTCACTTCAGGACGTAAGCGATCATGGCCCTCCACATCTTCTTGTCCCTTATAGCTCTTAATAAGTTTTGTCTTTTGTTATTTCTCCCAAACCCTGTTCTGTCATCCATTTACTCAAAGCTCATTCTTCTATTTCTATGTGCCTTGTCACTTCAGGACGTAAGCGATCATGGCCCTCCACATCTTCTTGTCCCTTATAGCTCTTAATAAGTTTTGTCTTTTTTTATTTCTCCCAAACCCTGTTCTGCCATCCATTTACTCAAGCTCATTCTTCTATTTCTATGTGCCTTGTCACTTCAGGACGTAAGCGATCATGGCCCTCATCTTCTTGTCCCTTATAGCTCTTAATAAGTTTTGTCTTTTTGTTATTTCTCCCAAACCCTGTTCTGCCATCCATTTACTCAAGCTCATTCTTCTATTTCTATGTGCCTTGTCACTTCAGGACGTAAGCTTGATCATGGCCCTCCATCTTCTTGTCCCTTATAGCTCTTAATAAGTTTTGTCTTTTTGTTATTTCTCCCAAACCCTGTTCTGCCATCCATTTACTCAAGCTCATTCTTCTATGTGCCTTGTCACTTCAGGACATGTGATCATGGCCCTCCACATCTTCTTGTCCTTATAGCTCTTAATAAGTTTTGTCTTTTGTTATTTCTCCCAAACCCTGTTCTGTCATCCATTTACTCAAGCTCATTCTTCTATTTCTATGTGCCTTGTCACTTCAGGACGTAAGCGATCATGGCCCTCCACATCTTCTTGTCCCTTATAGCTCTTAATAAGTTTTGTCTTTTTGTTATTTCTCCCAAACCCTGTTCTGCCATCCATTTACTCAAGCTCATTCTTCTATTTCTATGTGCCTTGTCACTTCAGGACGTAAGCGATCATGGCCCTCCACATCTTCTTGTCCCTTATAGCTCTTAATAAGTTTTGTTTTTTTGTTATTTCTCCCAAACCCTGTTCTGCCATCCATTTACTCAAGCTCATTCTTCTATTTCTATGTGCCTTGTCACTTCAGGACGTAAGCGATCATGGCCCTCCACATCTTCTTGTCCTTATAGCTCTTAATAAGTTTTGTTTTTTTGTTATTTCTCCCAAACCCTGTTCTGCCATCCATTTACTCAAGCTCATTCTTCTATTTCTATGTGCCTTGTCACTTCAGGACGTAAGCGATCATGGCCCTCCACATCTTCTTGTCCCTTATAGCTCTTAATAAGTTTTGTCTTTTTGTTATTTCTCCCAAACCCTGTTCTGCCATCCATTTACTCAAGCTCATTCTTCTATTTCTATGTGCCTTGTCACTTCAGGACGTAAGCGATCATGGCCCTCCACATCTTCTTGTCCTTATAGCTCTTAATAAGTTTTGTCTTTTTGTTATTTCTCCCAAACCCTGTTCTGTCATCCATTTACTCAAGCTCATTCTTCTATTTCTATGTGCCTTGTCACTTCAGGACGTAAGCGATCATGGCCCTCCACATCTTCTTGTCCCTTATAGCTCTTAATAAATTTTGTCTTTTTGCCATTTCTCCCAAACCCTGTTCTGTCATCCATTTACTCAAGCTCATTCTTCTATTTCTATGTGCCTTGTCACTTCAGGACGTAAGCGATCATGGCCCTCCCATCTTCTTGTCCTTATAGCTCTTAATAAGTTTTGTTTTTTGTTATTTTCTCCCAAACCCTGTTCTGTCATCCATTTACTCAAGCTCATTCTTCTATTTCTATGTGCCTTGTCACTTCAGGACGTAAGCGATCATGGCCCTCCCATCTTCTTGTCCCTTATAGCTCTTAATAAGTTTTTGTTTTTTTTTTTTCAAGCTCATTCTTCTATTTTATTTCTTTCCAATGGCCCTCCACATCCCTGTCCTTAAGCTCTTAATCCAGTTTTTCTTTTTTTGTTATTTTCCCAAACCCTGTTCTGTCATCCACTCAATCATTCTCATCATGGCCCTCCAAATATTTTACCTGTTCTGCTTTCCTCTGTTCCTGTTTCTCTCAATCTCTCCTGTGTGTATCAGGTTTTCTAAGCCTCCTTCCTCATCATTATATGCCCCAGAAATTTTAACTGATGTTAAGTATGTTTTTTTTTTCTATCAATTTTCTCCAAAACTTCCTTGCTGCTCCCATGAAATTTTCGTTTTTTTTTCTATCAATTTTTCAATGGTATCCTCAGCATCTTTTTATAGAACCACATATCTGTTGTTTCATCATCTTTGATCAGATTGTCTAAAATTCGTTGCTATACAGAAAGACAGACGGGTGTTACTGGATGTGAAAGAATCTGATACAAAACGAGAAAGCTTATTATGGTTTGAGACCATAAAAAGGCGACAGAAGATGACGACTGACATTTCATTTATATCTCATATAATCAAAATTGACTGGAAAGCAAGAATTCGGAATAGAGTTCCATAGGCAAGATATGCGAGAGAAGAAACTATTAGCATAAAACTTACGGTTATATCTGGCAATTTTAACTGTACAATGATGAAAGCTACATCCTGCCACGCGGTGGGGAGGGGGGTAACATAAATATCCTTATGATTTTTCTTCACTTCCAATTGGCATTCATTCACTGAGCAGCCAGTGTTGCTCGACTTATGCCTGGCAATCATGCTGGGCTCAAAGTGTAGTATCTGTTCTCCTAGGCTGTAATGGTAATGTTCGCCGTTTGACATACACTTGACATTCATTAATCGAGGAGCCAGAAATGTTTTCAATTGAAATCTTTCTCTTAATATATTTTTTCAGGAAAACAGGTTTATCAAGTCCAGTAACTGTTATGTCTCTTTCTAGTACTGATTGGAGTTTCCTTACTAACCTTTTATTCGAAGTAGAGTCAAACGTCAACAGCTTCATTATGTTATTATTTTCTTCTCGATTCACATGTACTATCCATTTTCGTTGTTACTGCTAAAGTCCTCAAATGATGTGGTTTCTGTTATTTAGTACAATTCTTTGTGACTTTGCAACACCTTGCAACACCAATTCACAATATACAAATTAGGTTGATCTTTGCCAAGACACTCAGGTTTCACTTGATGAAAACCTTTCGTAATCACGAGAATGTTTTTGCAACACGTGTCACTAGTATTGTTGAAGTTATAGTTAACATTTTTGTATGGATTTACAAACTCTGTTTAATTCAATTTCGCAGTCCAACCAATGAAATTCGAATAAACTGATTTATTTGGAAAAAAATACTTTGACCAAAACTCTACTTCGCGGTTTAATAATTACTTTAATTAAATTTATATTTATAGCACTTCAAGACAAAGAAGATTTTTTAAGAAAATATTTTTTTCCTTTTTCAAGGCGAAGCAGAAATTCTAAAGATTTCTTACTCGTGAGCATGCAGCATACAACTGGCCATGCATAAATATTTCTCTCCGAAGCCAAATTCCAACTTTTTGAATCGTTTGGCCTTGTGAGTTGTGTATAGTTCTCGCAAACGCAGAGGGAACTGAAAACAGGATTCTTGTAAATATATATATATATATATATATATATATATATATATATATATATGTGTGTGTGTGTGTGTGTGTGTGTGTGTGTGAAAAGTGTATATAAATATAAATAAATATATATATGTATAATTATTTTATATTATATATATACATACTTATGATAAGCGCTTAATATCAGAGATAGAGCTAACATATTTGGTTGGATAGATGTGAGTTTGTGACCCTGGGTTTCACACACACACACACACACACACACACACATATATATATATATATATATATATATATATATATATATATATATATATATATATAAGCTTAAATAAAAGATACATAAAAATATTGCATTTTTATTAAACAGGTATTTTTTATTTTAATCATTAAATTGTTTCTTTTTTTTTTAAAATAATGGGAGTATTTTGTATGCTAAATAAGAAAACTTCTAATTTTTCACTAAAAGGTTAATACCTATTTATTGAATAAAACTACGTAAAACCAATTGTACTTTGTATCCCCTTAGCTGTTTGTACTTCTCTCCAAAATTTGGTTTCGAATGGTCATCGTATGGCTATTTCAGAATGTGTGACAGACAGCCTAACAAAAGTCATTCTAGTAAAACTAACTACGCACCCAAGTAAAACTGAAGGATGCTGAGAATAATATGGATGAAGCTGGTGGGCAGAAAGAAACCATTAAGGAATACGGAAACAAAAAAGACATTTGGAGTTAAAATCAGAAAGAGACGGTTTAATGAAAAAACAATGGGGCTTAGAAAATTTGACACTCACAGCTGAGAATGAAGAAAGTAACACATTTTAGGAGAGATCGCAACAAAGACAGACTTTTTTAAGAACTACAAAGAACAGGAAATTGTGAATTGCCCACATCCTGAAAGGACACGGCACATAGAAGAATTTAACTAAATAAGGAAAACGCAGAATTATTACACACACACACACGCACACACACACATACACACACACACACGAACACACACACACACACACACACACACACACACACACACACACACACACACACACATAGTAGCTGTCGACTCACAAAGCGAGGAAAACATCCCAGCACATGTTATTGGTGAACGTTCATCCATCTAAGTACAGAACAGGTTCAACGGTGTTTCAACTTGATATGGCCGCCAGCTACATGTCGCAGAACCTCATGTTTTGAGCATGACTCTATATGCTCTTTCTCGGCATAGACATATGGCAGTAAATAGGAAACTTGAGGCAACAGAGGGATGCTGAGAATAATATGGACGAAGCTGGTGAGCAGCGAAGAACCCTTAAGGAAAACGGAAAGAAAAAGGTCGCTTATACTTAGAATCGGAAAGAGACTATTGAAAGATATATAATGAGGGAAGAGAGCTTGGAGAATTTGACACTCACAGGAATGAAAACTGCGAAAGCCGAGTTCGCAGTTGGAAAGGTATCAATCCCTCACCTTCCGACAATTATGGGTCAAACAGTATTCCTTATATATAGAAAAGCTAATGTTTTTCACAAAATACCCATAATGCAATATTCTCTAGAAAAGAAATCTTACAATCGAAATTATGTTTCAGCTTTTAACCGCCTAAGACTATTGAAACTTTTAAGATATATGATGAGGGAAGAGGGCTTGGAGAATTTGATACTCACATGAATTATAACTGCTGACAGTTTAGATATATCTGTGGGCCATAGATGACGTCTATGTGAAAATCTATGATATGATGAGGCTATTTAAGAACATTACTTGCTTTTAAGTTAATGTCTTTGTTTTTTAGCTACTTGGTGTGTTAGGTGAAAAAAAGCGCACAGTATTCGGTTATTCCTTTATCCTATACTAATTTTGTTATAACTCCAGCATACACCAGGGGACTAAGAGTTTTGACATTCGAAATAGCAAAAAAAGGGAGAAATATTCATATTTATAAATGCCAAAAAATGGTAAATTCTCAAAAAGAAAACTGAAGAATAAAGTGGTGACGCACTTCGATAAAAATTGAAATCAGAAAAAGATACGTCTCAGAAGAAAAAGAAAAACCAAACCAGAAGAAATTAAGAAAAAAAGACAAGAACGAGAGATGGAAAAGAAAACCGGGAAGAAAAGACAAATAAACGTCTTTCCAACCGGAATATAGTTCATACATTTTATTGGCAATAAAAAAAAGTTTAAAACAAAATACAGTAAGAGCTACTGCAACAAGCAAAGCAACAATGAACACCTGAAAATACATCACGTACAGAAAATAGAGAAAGCGTGAACGGAAATATTAAAAGAACATGGCAGTCAATATTTCTTTGATCCGAAAACTTTTTATTCCTACAAAGACCAAAGGTTGTGCCTGTGGAGTGGTCAAGAGGATAGTGAAAGAGAATAGTTCTTTCTTGAATCAGGTGACCTCATTCGCCTGAAGTACCATAGTGCCGAATCTAAGAGACTTTCCCCTGGAACGACAGTCATGATTTCGTCTGCCCTAAGATTTTAACGAAGAAGAGATGAAAGAAAGTATTGCAACGCTGCAATTCCATCGTTGACTTAAAAAAAATGCTATAAGTAGGTACGAGATTTTGTTTTGTTCATCTGAGAATAATAAAACAAATTTGAAACCAAAAAATCTCTCACATAATTTCAGTGGTTACCAAAAGATTGCAACGAAGCAATTCCTTCGATAACTTATTCAAATAACACTTTAAGTAGGTAGGAGATTTTGTTTTGTTCATCTGAGAATATTAAAATAAATTTGAAACTAAAATATTTATCACATAATTTCTGTAGTTTTCAAAAGTTTGTAAGGCGCAATTCCTTCGAGGACTTAAAAAACGATTAAGTAGACAACTTATTTGTTCATTTTAAATTAATAAAAGGATTTGAAACGAAAAAGAGGTGGGTTTATACTTTTCCCAACGTGAGTGAATATAACGAACCCAATTTAGATTCGAGTTTGTCTCTTTGATTTTTTATTTCAGGCCGTTATCCGCTACTTGAGTAGCACATCCCAGAACCTGTTATTCGCGAATGGTCACCCATCTAATTACGGACCAGGTTCAACGGTGTTTCAACGTAGTATGGCTGCCATCCATTTGTCGCAGGACCTGATGGTTGGAGCATATTTGTCTGTTTCAAACTGGTTACCATGACTCTATATGCTCTTTCTCCTAAGTTCGTTCGGCATAGTCATATGGCAGTAAATAGGAAACTTGAGGCAACAGAAGGATGCTGAGAATAATATGGACGAAAAAAGATGAGCAGCGAAGAACTCTTAAGGAAAACGGAAAGAAAAAGGACACTTATACTTAGAATCAGAAAGTGACTATTGAAACTTTTAAGATATATAATGAGAGAAGAGGGCTTGGAGAATTTGACACTCACAAGAATGAGAACTGCGAAAGCCGAGTTCGCAGTTGGAAAGGTATTAATCCCTCAGCTTCCGACAATTATGGGTTAAACAGTATCCCTTATATATAGAAAAGCTAATGTTTTTCACAAAATACCCTTAATGCAATATTCTCTGGAAAAAAAATTACAATCGAAATTATGTTTCAGCTTTTAACCGCCAAAGAGTTTTATAAGCCATAAAACAAAACAAAAAAAAACAATTACATCATTCAACTGATCGCCTTTCTTCTTCATCTACTCTGTTTTTTTGTTATAACATAATTCAGCCATACCATTAACATTACTAGCAATGAATAAGGACCCAGAAAATATTTAATTTGATGTTCTTGCCTTCTTTCAGCTGAGAGATGATAAAACGTAAGTTATCTGCCAAGATATTTTCTCTCATCTATTTTCCAGTCACGACTTACACAGGCTGGGTGTTTTTCGTTAATGGAACGGCTTTCATTTCGAACACTTTAGGAATCCATGTTTAGAGTCTCCAATCTATTAATGTTCACCCGCGTCATCTTTCCCACGAGGATGTCCCTGAAACATGAATGTCTTTCAGCTTTCAGAGGTTATCGGGCAGTGGAATCGTTTTTTAAAATACTAGAATTTCTTTTAAAAACGCTGATGCGTTGAAATCCTCACAGCATTTAGTATTGTTGAAGTTTTCACTAACATTTTTTGTCAAGATTTACAAACTCACCGTTTCGTCCAATTTTGGAAATCAATCGATGAAATTTGAATAAGCTGATTTGTTTCGCGATTTTTACTAATAAAACCAAACTGTACTTTGTAGCTACTTACGAAAGTCATAGAATAATGATTTCTTACTCGTGAGCATGCAACATACAACTGGCCATGCGTATATATTAATCCACATTTATTGTATTAAGTTACGTAAAACCAACTGTAATTTGTACCCACTTCCCTGTTTGCACTTCTCTCCAAAATTTGGTTTCAATCGACTAATGTATGATTATTTTAGAGGGCGTGACGGACGGAGTAACGAAAGTCACAGAATTTTATATGTAGTTTAAGCACAGAAAGCGGTTACATACTGCTGACATATTGGACTCTCCAGTCGGTTTTTTAGAAGATTCATACCCCTTTTAGGGCACCAGCACGAATGTGAATTCAATGAACCCGACCGGAATTCGAACTCGGCTCTCCGATTCTTCAACCGAGTCGCTATCCGTTACTCCAGCATACCTGCTTTTTAGTTCCTAGGAACCGACAGCCAGATGTTAGCACATATGCTTTGATTATAGTGGTGAAGGTTTTGTGCGAAACCAACCACACTTTTTGAAGAGACGAATACAGAGGTCTTGTGCACTATGTGCCACAAGGTTCCCAAATGATCCTCCGCAGGTTTTGAACTCAGAGTTGTCCTTCTCCTAGACCAGTTGCCATCAAAGGCTATAGAATCCAGTCTGTCCTATTTACCAAAGAACACAAGCGTGTCCGAAAATTTCAACAAACGGCTGCTTTGTAGAACCGGCTCACAAGACGATGCATCCCCGATTGTTACAGTCTTAACGTATTCAAGTCTAAACCATTATCTTCTTTACATATCTTCAGAAACAGTGCCTTTTACTCTGTAAGCCTTTAGCTCGACTGGTACTTGTACAGGGTCTCTGAATATCAGTTACCATAATCCATTAACAAGAATACTGAAGATAACTGGTAGTTAATTCAGAGTCCTTTTTTTAGACTGGTTAAACAACCAAAGACCCCAGTTGTCCCTATTATTTAACCTATAACTGGGGAGAAGTTATGTATTCCTAACTTTTGCGAGGGTCTTTATAAGAAAGAAAAATACAACAAACTCCACTGAAATTTCTCTAATTTCTCATCTTCTATCCATTATACCACAGGCACATTTATATAATATATTAATGTATATTTTGGTAGCATCTATTCTTTTAAACATGTTTTTTTTAAATATACCACTCAAGGGAAATTTAATCATGTTTTTCCAGCATTCTTACAGTTTCCTGTTTAGTGGGTATAAAGAAGTAGAAAAATTATTGTATTGTCCATTGTCACAATCGCTTTCGGTCACTCCTTCAGCCATTTTAAAAGGGTGTTTGTTTTGGGGTGTTATTAATTTTTCTTTGTGTTTGGCTGCATATAAGATGGGTTGTTCTGAATACTAGTAGGAGCGTTTATTCCGAGCCTTCGAATGTTGAGCGCATCTGGAATTCTAGTAGGCGTTTTTCTATTGTTTTAAAAAAAACTTTCAACACATCATTCGATGCCTCACATGTCACTTATCAGATCAAAGCGCAATAAAAAACATCTAGATCCTTAATGAAAATCCTGGTCAAACAATTACTCCTGTCTCAATAGAAAATCTGCCAGGGCTGACAAAGTTACCCTGAATGCTGCACTTGAAAAAGAACTTCAATTATTAGTTAACTGGACCAGGAAACGACTTGTAAATTTTAATACCTCCAAAACTAAACTGCTTTCATTTAATCCCCACTGAGAAACTTCCCTGTCCGCCATCAGCATGGCTGATGCTCGACTCCAGTAGAGCCCTCTCACTTTGTCTTCTTGGTCTCACGTTTTCAAGTGACTTGAAGTGGAACGACTATATTTAATCAATAGCCGCATCTACTGCAAGGAAAGTTGGTTCATTATGTCGTGCCAGAAGGTTTTTCTCGTCAGAGTACATCTTGTACATTTACACATATACCATTCGCCCATGCATTGAACACTGTTGCCATATCTTATCGTGACGTGGCCTCCCTCTGCCTTTTCTACAAATATTTTCATGGCAATTGCTCTGATGAGCTTTTTTCCCTGGTGCCCCGACTACATGAACTTAAGCGTGCTACTAGATTGGCATCTAGGTCCCACCCTTATTTTGAAATAGTTAAACGTATCCGCCACTTCTACTCCAACAGTTTCTTTTCACGCACTTCCTGACAGTGGAACTCCCTTCTGCTTACTTGCTTCCCTGATAACTACAATCCTCAAAAATTTAAATGCAACGTCAATCACCATTTTCTATCTTCTAGAATTCCGTTCATCTTTTATTCTTTCCTCAATTCCCCTACGCCGGGTCTTTTCTTTAACTTTCAATCTTATAATCCTTTGGGCACTAGTAGTACCCCAGCCTTGAAATGATTTAAAAAAAAAAAAGAAGAAGCAAATTACCGGATACATCTCGCTGCAAGAGGGGACCTGCATATAATAAATCTCATTGCCATTTTCAACCTGATATTATTCAGCCGTGGAAATGGAGTCTTGAAGTTTGTTTTTTTTTCTTCCAGATTCATCGTACTGTAGACGCATGCACATTGATTCTGACATTGTTGCATTAACCACCATAGAGATCCTTCCCTGCCCCCCCCCCATTAAAATGTCTGATAGTCAACTTCCTGGGAGCAACTCCCTGCGTCTGCTCGGTCTCACGTTGACTGCTGACCTGAGATGGAACAAATACATTGTGTCAATTGCTTCTTCCACCTCGAGGAAAGTTGGCTCTCTGTGCCGCGCCAGGAAATTTTTCTCCCCTGAATCGATACTTCAAATATACAAAACAACCATTCGCCCTTGCATGGAGTATTGCTGCCATATATGGGCTGGGGCACCTTCTGCTTACCTCAGAGTTCTTGACAAGATCCAGAGACGGATATGTAATCTAATTGGCCCTGATCTAGCATCTCGTCTGCAGTCACTCTCTCACAGACGCGCCGTCGACTCTCTCTGTCTTTTCTACAAATACTTCCATGGTAACTGCTCTGATGAGCTGCTCTCTCTGGTTCCCAGACTCCATGAATTCAAGCGCACTACGAGGCTGGCATCCCGCTCCCACCCTTATACCGTAGAAACTTTCAAATGTAGCCGTCTCTCCTACTCCAATAGCTTCATACCTCGCACCTCTCGCCAGTGGAACACCCTCCCCAATTACTGTTTCCCTGAAAGCTATAATCTCCAACTATTCAAATGTAATGTCAATCGACATCTCCAGTTGCCTTGATCTACCACTATCCTTCTCCTCATCCTTTCTCCTATCACTCCCTATCTGCTCTCGCTCCAAATCTTCCGCAACCCCTGCATCCTAGTGGCTTCACGCCTTGCTTGGGGCGTAATGCTTAAAAAAAAAAAAAAAAGAACCGCAGAGATCACAACAGGATTGATTTGGGATCCTGAGTAGAAGTTTACGTGCTCTTGCTGTTATTTTTCATGGATGGATATTTCTTCATAGCAATGCCTTTCATTTCATCCTTCTGTATTTTCTACAAATATTTGCATGGCAACAGCTCTGACGAGCTTTTTTCCCTGCTGCTCCGACTACATGAATTTAAGCATGCTATTAGATTGGCATTTTTGGTCCCTTGAAAGCGATGCCTTTCATTTATATATATATAAAAAAAAATAGTCGCACGATGGAGACATACACTCAAAATCGTTTTGAAAGCTTTTTGTCGCCTTCTCTATATTTATAGTTTTCAACTATGAATTTTTTTTAATGCTTCAGGAAGTTCTTTCGAGCTTGGCATATTTTGTTTAATTTTAGTCTCTATCTGCACAGATGAAATTGAGACGTCCATTTTTTTTTTCTCTATCTGCACAGATGAAATTGAGACGTTCATTTTTGAAACGCTGTGTATACTGCACTCAAGCTGATTGTATATGCAAAAGCATATACAATCAGTTACATTGCTTGAGTGCAGTATACACAGCGTTTCAAAAATGAACCTCTCAATTTCATCTGTGCAGATAGAGAAAAAAAAATGGACGTCTCAATTTCATCTTTACACGTTCAAAAAAATATCTGTATTGTCAACAAGGTAGAATAAAAATACTAAGTGTAAATGTAAGGGTTCCCTTACTTTTACACATCTTAATTTTTAATTAATATTTTTAATGCCCGATGAAAATTATTCAATGTGGTTGTAATTCGTTTATTGAAGGCTTTTCTTCGTGACTATATACTTGAATTAAAATTTGTTCATTATCAGGAAAAAAGGAGATAATTTTTTTTATATATTCTCTTAGGGTTTCACTTACTTTTCTGCATCACTGTATATAGCATGATACAGAAACTACCCGAAACTTGCTAGTTCTCTATTGAAGTTAAAAGAAAAGAAAATAATAAAGGTCCCAATATAAAATCTGTTACATTGAGAAAAGAAATAACCAGTTAAAATCGGGAATAAGATATGCAAACTATGCCAAGAGGAGAAATTGGCAATTATGCTATAGCCAGATCCAATTATTGAAAGATCATAAATTATGAGGGCTTGCAAACACGCAAGGAAGGTTTACTGTCAAAATAGGATTCTGTGAAGGAATAATTGTATAAACTCCTACAACAACAAAAAAAAATACTCAAATTAGTATATTAGTAAAAAACGGACTCTCTTAAATTTTCAAAAAAATTCAACCTTAGCGTTACGACTGGACGCTCCAAAAGTTTTTATCCGTTAACAATAACACATTTCTAAAAAAACATATTTCGATTCGCATTTAATCTTTCGTCTCTGATGTTACCTGGATTTATTAAAAATAATTTCCATGTCTGAGGATGACTGTGTGTACATTTGAAAGTACTAGCAGATTAAACAAAGACCGTATACAACTTGTAGGCATTAAAAACAATGATCATAACATCGAGTGGTTTGTAGGTTAATGCAACTTTAAAATTTTGTTTGCGAAGAGTTTTCGCGATTTTATATCATTAACCTTACTAATCTACTTTTTGTATGAATGATTCATTGTAAATATATATATATATATATATATATATATATATATATATATATATATATATATATGTGTGTGTGTGTGTGTGTGTGAAAATATAATGAAATATATATATATATGTGTGTGAAAATATAATGAGATGAAATATATATATATATATATATATATATATATATATATATATATATAATGAAAGTGGAGTCTATAGAAATTCATTGGTAATAATTTATTTTACGGGGTCAGATCTCATCTCTTCAGAACAAAAACTTTTGCCAGCATATATATATATATATATATATATATATATATATATATATATATATGATTGCATGTATTTATATTATGAGTATTCTGTAGAAGTTTAGTGTTGAAAACAAAAAATAATAAGCGAAAAATACTTTTCAATAATATGGAAATTAAATTACCTTTCTGGAAACTTTTGACTACGAAATTTCATAAAAATTATGCAACGACAGTTTCGTAAAAATATTGTAAATAAAAGAAAATGGCAGAAATATCAAACTAAACTGGTGCGTCGGTAGGAGATTCAGTTAATGAAATGTTAACTTAATATGATTTTCGGAAAACACTTGGACATTAATTTCATGTTGAGATAGGCCGAAGGCGAAGCTGTTTTCGTGTTCTAATCTTCGATAAAACTTCGGAATACGAAAAAAAAAATTGTAACATATTAAGATGGCTTTCTTTCTGTAAAAGAATGCTCCCACGAATTAATTGATAATTTGCCGCATCATCGTTTTATAATAATAAATAAAAATATTTCTTTTAATCAAGATCGCCCTAAGCAAGACAGTAAAGCCACGAAGGCACAGTGTGCGTAAGAATTTGAAAACAGAAACATTAATAAGGAGCCAGAACAATACAAGGTGCGATGAGTAAATCGTCGGCATTTTGCATTTTTAATTTTGCGTCGTTTGTTTTTGATTTTGCCGACTTTATAGTATAGGATGGTCAGTTAGACGCCGTCTGTAAGAAAGAGAGTACCATGACGTAATTCACCCCGCCAGAAATTTGGAAATAAATTTATGTAAATAAATGTATGTAAATTATAAGGTGAATTCTAAGGTAACTTATAGACTATGTCTACAATTTACCGTTAATTTGAAAATTAAGAAGCGAATTAGCTGTAAATTGTAGACAGAGTCTACCTTTTACCTTACAATTTAGTTAAACTTTGGAATTGTTTTATATTTAAATTAAACTGCGTTGCACCATATGTAGCTTATTTTTCAATTTTAAGATTTATTTGGATTTGATATAGTTCTGTATTAATCCCCTGTTAGTATTATTAACATCTTAAATGCATGTATTGGTGGTTAGTTTTTATTTTTGTCAGCTTACATTGATCAGTTGGTATTATTAACCTCTTATATGGATAATCATTAGTTAGTGGTTGCATATGAATTAACTGAATAATTCTTATTAGTTTCTTAAAGATGCCACTTACTTATCAACTATAAAACATTTTTTGTAGAAAATTCACAAAGCATATAAAACGTTTGCATTACGTTAAGTTACCTCACTTCCTATCCCTTGGTTTTATTTCTTGGAAAATTTAACCGCCTGACATGTATACATTTTGTAATCATCTGTATCAGTTCTTAACTTAATGTCAGGCTACAGTCGGCAAATAATTTCCGACCATGATCCATTCCTAAGAAACATTTAATTTTTTCTCCTTCGCTTGGTTTGAATTGAAGGTAGGTCATAGCCTCCAAATCCTTTTTTTTTTTGCTTTGGAAACCAAATTAATTGAGACGCAATGGTATGCGTTGAAAGACAACTGCAATTGTTTAGCGATTTTTATATATTTTAATATTCTAAAATGAGTAATATTGCTCTAATCTGTATTGAGCCCTCTTTTAAATTAAATGTATGAACGTTGGAATTGTACTCTATTCGTTCTCATCATATATTTAATGAAACGTGCATATATATATATATATATATATATATATATATATATATATATATATCCCTTCGCTAGTAGACATAATTATAAGCATTATACTACTAATAATCCACTGAATGATGAGATCCTTATTTCTATTAGCGAAGGGATTTCGCCAATAATTGCATTAATATTGCTAATTGATTCAAGGTATGATTAACTCTTTGTAATATAAAATATATACTGCCTATTTTATTATGTTTATGAAAAACAATTGATCCGCAGTAAAGAATTCCTGAGAAAAAAAAACTACTAAGACATATCACTCTGTTAAATGAACTATCTACTTAGTTCATGTCATGTTAACTGAAAAACACTTATAATAAAAAATTCGTGGATTTACCAAATTACAAAATTCATATAAAATTCTCTCTTGAAATATTTGAACTTTAGCGTTGCGACTTGCACGCTCCAACATTACACAACCGTTAATAAATAGTTCATTCTTAAAACATCTTACGGTCTGCAAGGAAAATTTAAAGGACGCTGGATCATCAGATAGCACTTCCAAAAATGAAATTTCATTTTTGGAAGTGCTACCTTTAAAAGGGTCTGCTGAAATAAATTATTATAATGGTACCTTAAAGTGGTCTGTTTTCCTTTAATATATATATATATATATATATATATATATATATATAGCAAAATCTTCAACTTGGAGCCATTTATTCATAATTTCAATCCCAATGTACATCACATCTCATTCAGGATGTGTAAAGTTTTGAAACTTTTTGGAATGAATTATTGTTTCTAAATATATATATATATATATATATATATATATATATACACACACATATGTATATATGTATGTATATATATATATATATATATATATATATATATATATATATTTAAGAATAACATTATAAAAACAAATCTAATGAGGCAAGTTTTTCAAAAGAAAATAAAAAGAATGAAAACGAATTGTTCCATTAATGTGAGGTTAATTAGAAGTGACGAATTAATTATTTGCTAATTGAATTGTTTTTCTTGTTTTTTTTTATCGAACTTGTCGATAACTGGTCGGTAAACTTGAAAAGTAGACACGGAACTTTTTATAAGGTTTCGTTTCTGTTTTTTCTTCCCGTCTGATGACTTCGCCTTATTCTCGATGTTGTGTGCACGGCTCTACACGTCGCCATTTTATATTTCTTTCCTTTTGATTCAATTTAAAACAACGATAAGATTTTCTTATTTTTTGTTATTTTTATGATGATTTCTTTTTAACAATCGATAACAAATTTCATTTTTTTTATTTAATTTGTTTCATTTCCGCATTATTTAGTTTTTAACTCCCAATTTTTATTTCGACTGCTTTCCTTCCTTCTCGGGACATTTATGCCCCTGATTTTAATAATAAAGACTGCAACCGCGCCCCCGCGCCCCCACGCACGCACGCACGCACGCACGCACACACACACACTGAGAGAGAGAAAACTCAGAAATTAAAATATTTCTATTAATATTTTAGCAGGAAATCTGGAGAATGTTTCGATGTAATAAAATAAAAAAAAACCTTAAGAAAGAATTGTTAGCTTTAGCCATACTTATACATAATGAAAAATAAAATTGTTGTCCAAATGCAGCTTATATATATATATATATATATATATATATATATATATATATATATATATATATATATATATATATATATATATATATATATATGAAAATCGATTTAATCGGTGAATAAAATTTATGAATAAAAATGACAATAGGAAAACTGGTAATTGCTGACGCGTTTCGTCCAATGTAGACTTTTGAAAGCAAAATACGAAAATTTTCGTATTTTGCTTTGATAAAATTGGACGAAACATTGCAATTACAAATTGTCATTTTTATTCATAATATATATATATATATATATATATATATATATATATAAGCAAATATATGGATATAGATCCGACAGTATGAAAAAATATACGGTAAAAACAAACAAAAAATCCTAATATGCAATTATGCGGTTTTAATGCTAATATAATGTCAACCTCGGACGTTTCGGTCTAGTAGACAATCTTCAGGACATATTCATGAAACATAATTAACATTAGACTATATTCAATTCAAACGTATTCCTAAATAATAATAAAAATCTTAGACGGATTTATGAGGCAGGCATAATATCTATCTCACGCCCGGTGAATACTAGACCCGGCTTCTTTAATATTTCCCCTTTTCTAGCAAGATTAATGCTCGACAAACGTACATATATGTTTTAGATTAAAATAAAATTCTTTTCATTTTTCATTCAAAATACTCTATTTTAGGAATACGTTTTCACAACATCGCCGACGTGACGCCGACGTGACGCCGACGTGATCATATTGAAACGGAACGCTGATTTTGAAAAAATTCAGTTATCTGAAGTTTTATTGTTTTATCGGGATAAAACAATAAAACAAAATACAAAAAATCTAAACAAAAATTTTAAAAAAATAATGAACAGACAAATATAAGTAAATGTAATAATAATAATCAACAACAAATAATTATCTGTCTATATCTCTGAAATGAGGTATTAAGATTACATTATTCGGACTGTTATTCTCAACTTCAGTGCCATATTCACAATATTTATCCACTGGGACATGTCTCTTTGAGGACATCTGTGTATAAATTTTTGGGATTTATAAACTCATACACAGATGTCCTCAATGATACATTGTCCAGCGGAGAACGACGTTGGTTAGATCCAGTGTCTAGACCCAAAGAGTCGTGAGTTCAATACCAAGCCACAGCAGTGGTGAACCAAAAACTTGGAGTGTTAAAGGGTAAAAATTCCAATCACCTGAAGAAGGCCGGACCGTTGTGAGTATAGCAATGAAGATGAGGATAACAGCCCGAATAATTTAAATAATGCAAGTAACAAATAATTAAGTGTTCAATAAGAAATAAGAAATAACACCATTCGTATCCACAATTATTTATACTTAATAGCCACTTGAATAATATAAAACATAATTTATTACAAATAAATGTTATTTAATACAAATAATGTACCACTGACTGGCATATACAAATAGTTGAGCCAAAATAGAACGCATATGTGTTAAAGATTGCGCTTATATATAAAACAGATTGATACTGCTCAATATCTACTTGTACGGGATGTATCAAAAATACATTTATAGAATTTGGTGGCGGATTTCTCAAATGAAAACAAGGACACGGGTGTGTGCTGATACTTGAATCTATCCAACAGCCTGTAGAATTTGTTTTTTTTGTGGTCAGGCGTACCAGCGGATCTCAGTCTTTCTCGATTCATAGTCTGTTGTGCCACAGATCCCGTCTCAGCAAAATGACAATAAATAGCAGCAAACTTTAGATGACTCGGTCTAGAAACGCAATCTGATATAGCTGTGCAGCCTCGCATCCATTATCGTTTGTGCTGTCGTATGTAAAAATAATGTCTGCATATGGATAAACTGCCATTGTTAAACGGAACACTTTTCATCATTTATCACTACACACGCTACATATTGAAAGAGACTAGCCCCAAATGTACACGAATGACAAAGGTAACCAAATCTAAATTTAAGTTTAAAGAAAGTTTAGGGTAAATGGCGCTGTGTTGTCATCTACCCTAAACTTTCTTTAACTTAATAACTCAAAACGAAGAATTTGCAGACATATGTTTATATTGACTTTTGAATTTTTGATACATCATACACACACACACACACACACACACACACACACACACACACACACACACACACATATATATATATATATATATATATATATATATATATATAGGGAATGACCAAGGGAATTCAGAGAAGCATGAATCTATCCAGCTCTTATCTTAAATAACAATTTAAAAGAGACTGTTGGACTAACACAAGGACTGACCAAAATTCATGTTAAAAAACAACAAAAAAAAAACCCCAAAAAAAACAAAACAAAACAAAAACAAAACAAATGAAAACTACAGACAAAATTTCATTTTCTCCATCAAGACATTCATTTTTGTAATTCACTGCTACCAGCAAGCATATTTTTTTTCTCCTGATGATGGCCATGTTGGCCGAAACTAGTCAAGCAATCTAAATGAAATAATAATAAAAACGAAAGAATATTAATATACAACCCAGTGTGTCTGAAGATTTTAACTTTTTAATATTTTTTATTGTTCAATATATATATATATATATATATATATATATATATATATATATATATATATATATATATCAGAGATAGGTTAGTTAATAAAACGAGGAGAAACGAAAGATTACTAATATAATCAGTATGATAAACTATTATTAAAATTAAAAAATTTTCGGACACGCCTATGTCCTTCATGAATGGACAGAGAAATAAACAGAGAAATGGGAATTACTTTCCGACAGATGTTTTTTGTAGACAGTGTGTTTTTCTGGTGGAAATCATATTGTTAGCAAACAACATATCTCTGTCTGAATCCTCGATGTGTAAAACTTTTTATGAAAATAAACTTAAATTTAAAATTTTGATCGGTGTAAAAGCATTAAGTGGGTCTATTATTACTAGTGGGGAGAATGGGGGAGTAAGATTGTAAACAAAGCTGAAGAGAATCATAGGTTGGGGGAGGGTGAAATACATTTCGCGTGTCGCTAGTTAGGGCCAATATTTTCCGACTAAGTTGTCAAGTTTAGAAAGGTCAGCTGTTGTATAATATGTGATGAAAAAATATGTAATGAAGAGAAAAAAATAGAATAAATGATAATAAAATATTATTAAATAAAACGAAATGTAAATAAAAGAATGGAAGGAACAAAAAAATGGATAAAAATTTTAGATAATCTATTGTTAACAAAAACCGCTTCATCGACCATAGTCCATTTCCAGATTAAGTCTATACCGCGTAGCGTAACTTTCCAAAGATTCAGCGGCGAACGCATTCCTAGAGAATATTTATTTCATGGAATCTCCAACAATAGAGACGTCTTAATTAACTCCGAACTCTCGACACCAATAATAAGAGTCCTATCTTATGACAGAAAGTAACCAACAGTTTCGATCAGACACACCAGAAATCGCCTAAAAATGAAATCTAACGAACCGGGCAGCGTTCGATAAGGAAATAAAAAATTGAATACGCCCACATACAAAGAATTAATCCTCCATCCACACTCGTATAGCATAGGCGAGAACGAGACAAAGCAAAAAAATCGAACTCTATTTTCGAATAGGGAGAGAAAGATATATATATATATATATATATATATATATATATATATATATATATATATATATATATAGTTTAGAAATAATTATTGAAATAGAAAGCTTGGCACACTCACACAACTCAAACATACACAAATTCTTTTATAATTTCTTATATTTTTTTTTTAATATCTTGCCGAATTCATTTAGTGTCTTTTTCTTTTTATCACTTTTGTTAGTAGGTATCCCACACAGTGATAATAGAATATCTATCCAGGATGGTGAAATGTTGCAAATTTGCGGCATGGCTCTTATAATATTTTGCCACTCTTGACAGATCTTCTAGTCGTACCAACAAATTCAGTCCAATAAATTCCAGAAAGTAGAGACGCATCACAAGTAAACTTTTTCCACTTTGTCATACAATTTCCCAGCAGACACACACTTACACACACACACATACACACATATATATATATATATATATATATATATATATATATTG
The DNA here is from genome assembly GCA_903632075.3 of Acanthosepion pharaonis. Taxonomy (NCBI): domain Eukaryota; kingdom Metazoa; phylum Mollusca; class Cephalopoda; order Sepiida; family Sepiidae; genus Acanthosepion; species Acanthosepion pharaonis. The sequence continues at coordinate 424,563 of CAHIKZ030005072.1, forward strand.
GTCACACCACAAACTCCTTTCACGACGCTTGACTCTACATTTGAATGATAACTCTAACATTTCTAACTGTAACATTTCTAACTGGCTGAAAACACAAGCGAGTTTGTGGTGTGACCAATATATATATATATATATATATATATATATATATATGCCCTCGTTGAAAACACAATTATACTTAAACATGAAAACAATAAACAAAAACTAAAAATTATTGAAGCTATATACATAAAACAGTTGAAACCTAACCTGAACAAAATAAACTCCGAAATCTCCACAAATATTCTTAAATGTTTATAAGGGTTTTATTGGTTTACACCAACGGCTTCCCATACTTAATACATTGACGTGCCTTTAACCGATCGAGCCACGGAGGTTCGTCTGATTAGCCAGGTCGATTTTACTGTACTTAAACTGAAAAAAAAAAGAATATATATACATAAAAAATGTCTTAAAATAATTGTCGGAAAATTTGACTTTGTTATATTAGCACCTCGACTCCACAGATTCGTAGACGATCCATTGTGCAAATTATTCAGCCCACTCGTCACGAGAATTAGCCATTGTCTTTTGCGCATTCTATTTCGCGTGCTAGATCTCTCTCTTTCACACACACACACACACACACACACACACACACATATATATATATATACATATCATTCGTATACAGTACAGTTTGGCTGTATCCTCAGTGCGACTAGGAAACCGAATGCCTCAAGCCCGGATCGAAACCCAACCGATTTGGTGTCAGTCAGAGGTTCTACTGAGACATCTTCACTGGACAGAATGAGTCAGTCAAATGTAGCGTATTGTTTTTACAAACGTAAACAGGCACCAAGCAGCCATAGTGCTCCATTCATTTTGCTGAAGAGCTTTGCATATAACCATTATTATATCGAAGCAACTGAAATTGATAGATGGGCAGATAGATAAAAGACTGAGACAGATATAAAAAAGATTGAAATAGAAAGATAGATATTAACAGAATGACATCTATTATATCTCAGCCAGTTCATATCTATCTATCTATCTATCTATCTATCTATCTATCTATCTATCTATCTATCTATCTCAGTGTATTTTTTATCTTTAGTACTTGAAATGGCGAGAAGGAAGTACAAACTGGCAGCCCGCAGAATCCATTTTTATTTTCATTCAAACATTGACTATAAAAAAGGGATGCAACTTTTTGACTCACCACACAAACAGTTAGGTAAAAACAGACTGAGATAGATAGATAGAAATTAACAGACTGATATATATATATATATATATATATATATATATATATATATATATATATATATATATGTACATAGATAGATAGAAATGAAAAAACCGAGATAGATAGATAGATAGATAGATAGATATAAGTGAACAGACTTAGATAGATAGATAGATAGATAGATAGATAGATAGATAGATAGATATGGACAGACTAGGATAGATAGATAAATAAATAGATAGATGTGAAAAGACTGGGTTAAATGGATATATATGAGTAAACTGAGATAGATAGATAGATAGATAGATAGATAGATAGATAGATAGATAGATAGATATGAACACACTGGGATAGATAAATAAATAGATCTGAACAGACTAAGACAGATGGATATATATGAACAGACCGAAATAGATAGATAGATAGATAGATAGATATGAAAAGACTGAAATAGATGAATATAAAGGAACAGACCGAGATAGATAGATAGATAGATAGATAGATAGATAGATAGATAGAAATGAACAGATTGAGATAGATAGATAGATAGATAGATAGATAGATAGATAGATAGATAGATAGATAGAAGTGAAAAGACTGGGATAGATGGCTATATATGAGGAAACTGAGATAGATAGATATATAGATAGATATGAACAGACCGAGATAGATAGATAGATAGATAGATAAATAGATAGATAGATAGATAGATAGAAATGAACAGATTGAGATAGATAGATAGATAGATAGATAGATAGATAGATAGATATGGACAGACTGGGATAGATAGATAAATAAATAGATAGATAGAAGTGAAAAGACTGGGATAGATGGATATATATGAGGAAACTGAGATAGATAGATAGATAGATAGATAGATAGATAGATACGAACAGACTGAGACAGATTGATCTATATGAACAGACCGAGATAGATAGATAGATAGATAGATAGATAGATAGATAGATAGATATGAAGCGACTAGTTATGAAATGTTTGAAAGAGATAAAAATAGATCGTGATTGATGGACATATATTTGCAAGTTGGTTTTACAGAAGCGCAATTTACCATTGATCACTGATGCAGACTAAATATATTTGATATCAAATATTAAATAGCCATTTCGAAAAAAGCATTGCTTATTGATTGGTCGTTTCAGTTCTTTGAAAGTCGGAAAGTGAATAATCACAAATAAATGGCTGACATAAACCTTTTCTCCGACACACATACAAACAGATACGTACACGTAACTCCGGCCACGCGCACACATCACGCCGTAAATACATCTCTCTCTCTTGTTCCTCGTTTTATACTTCCGCTGACACGCACAAGAAGCATGATACACATGTACACAAGTACAAACACATATGCGCTGATATGCAAATCAACGTAAGTGCAGTTTGTATATATTTTCTAATTTTGCGGGGAATTGACGTAGTGTAATTGTTAGCAAGCATGTCTCGCTCGAACAATTGCGACTGAGTAGTGAGTTCGATCCTCACTGGGTGCCCCATATTTTCGGCCTTGTGCCACATTTTAGCTTCGCTTAAAAAATCACCATTTCGGAACCTGAAGACGCTGTAATGGTTAGCAAGTTTGTCTCGCTAGAAGAATTATCACTGAGTTGTGAGTTAGATCAACACTGAGTGCCCCTTACTTTCGGCCTTGTGTCAGATGTAAGCTATAAAATCACTATAATTTCTAATGGCAACCTACTGAGGGAAAAATCTGCCTCCTCAGTCATGTATCGAAAGATACATGATCGCTTACATGATCACGCAAGACGCATAAATGACAGAGGTAGTCTCGCTCAACACCGCAAGTTGCTACAAAACCAAAAGATTAGTCTAAAAACATCGTTTCATTTTCTTAAATGGCTTTGTGAGATCGAAAGACTTTCATATGGATGATATACATGGCACCAAACCCGTTCAGAATTACTTAAACTGTCAACCGTTTTCTATGATCAAACTGGTTTCGAGAGAGTGAAGCTTGTAGGTCTTGGCAAAGATACTCCTTCGAAATTTGTAAATTAGAACTAAGGAGCAACAATCAAAGAAATGTACCAAATAAAAGAAATGACATCACTTGAGGACATCCAAAAATATCTACAGCTAAAATGGATATCACATGTAACTCGAAGAGAGATGACATAATAAAGATGTTGACGTTCCATATTACTTCAAACTAGAACTTAGAAAAATAGCCCACGTCATTACTGTAAAGAGTGATAACAGCTACTGGACTTTGAAAAACCTATTTTCCCAAAGAAAAAACGTATTTTAAAAGAAAGATTTTAAAATTACACCAGACAGTAGTACTGGTTGTTTAGCCAGTGAATACCAAACATTTTTTATGCATATTACCCCAAGCAAGTTGGGAGTGCCCCTAGCATGCAAGGGGTCACAGAGAATAAGAGCAAGGGTAAAGAGGGTGTTTGAGGAAGGAATATAGAGGACGGGGATCAGTATCAAGGTACCATCTCTTCTACCCCATACAAGGGGTTAATAGCAGTACAATAATAGGGAAGGGTAACATTACAGACTGCTTTTCTTTTCTTAGTTGCTTTTGTTGGAAACCAGTTTAGAAGGAATAACTCTCAGATTTCAAAACTAGTTTGTTTTGGGGTTTAGATCCTTCTTTCTTTTTATGTGCCATGTCATTTCAGGACGTAGGCGATCATGGTTCTCCACCTCCTCTATCCTTTGCAGCTCTCAACAAGCTCCTTCCCTCTGCCACCTCCCCCAGACCACGTTCTGTCATCCACCTGTTCAAACCTTGGTTCTGTAGCTTTGGATAGTAACTGGTCTACTGCAGAAAGAAATGACAACCTACTGTGGGGGAAAAAAAAATCTGCCTCGTCAGTCATGTATCGAAAGATACATGATCGCCTAAGCGTGTATCACACATGGCACATAACTGAGTGAGATGTAGTCTCGCTCAACGCCGAAAGTTGCTACAAAACCAAAAGGTTAGCCTGAAAACTCGAGTCATTTTCTTAATTCGCTTTGTCAGATCGAAAGACTTTCATATGGATGTCAAGCATTGCGTCAGAAATGTCCGAACTGCCATGAACTGTATACAGCCGTTTTCCCAGCCCAATAATCAAAATGGCTCCGAGCGAGTGAAGCTTGTATGTCTTGGAAAAGACAATCCTCCGAAACTTGTAGACTGACGATACGGAACCAAATAACAGGAACTGTATCAATTCAAAAAGTACCTACAGCAAAAATTGATATCACATGTAATTCGAAGAGAGATGACATAATCAAGATGTTGACGTTCTGTTCTACTTCAAACTAGAACCTAGAAAAATAACCCACGTCATTACTGGAAAGAGCGATAACAGTTACTGGACATGAGAAACCTATTTTCCTAAAGAAAAAAGTGTTTTGAAAGAAAGATTTAAAAATTTTAAAAATTTCATTTAACAGTAGTACTGGTTCTTTGATCAGTGAAAGCGAAATTTTAGCACAACACCCCAAGCAAGTAACTGTTATTCACTCACGCGCAAATATTCTTGGGAAAGGTATGAATCCTCTTCTTTTTTTCCCCACCTATGGGTAAATAGCAGGACAGATCGTGTTCTCTTCTTGGATGACAACTGGTCTACTGCAGAAAGAAATGGAAACCTACTACGGGAAAAATCCGCCTCGGCATTCATGTATCGAATAATTCATGATCGCCTACGCGTGTATCACACATAGCGCATAGCTGACTGAGAGGTAGTCTCGCCCAATACCACAAGTTTCTACAAAACCAAAATATCACACTAAAAACTCGAGACATTTTCTTAAATCGCTCGTGAGATCGAAATATTTTCATATGGATGCCATGCATGGCACCAAACCCGGTCAGAAGTATCTAAATTCTCAGTCTATACAAATGCTTCCTCAGCTCAATGATTAAAAATGGTTTCGAACGAGTGAAGTCGGTACGTCTTAGCGAGGACGATCCATCTTTCGGCTTTGGGGACTGGCGCTACACAATCACAAGCAAAGAACTGTACCAAATAACAGAATCCACATCACTTGAGAAAACAACTTTAAACAAAAGCAAAAATTAAAATGAACAGCACATGTTGTAGAGAAAATAACGACACAATCAAGATGTTGACACTATTTACATTATTAAGACTATTGTCCTAATCTTTGTCGCCATATTTATTACAACGTTTCGGCTGTTGTACGCTCCGGCCTTCTTCAGGTGGTGTCGAACTTAACCCTTTTATTTCGCTCACTGGAGTAGACTATTCTAGTTCCACGTGCCACGTTTTAATGGATATCAGTTGTCATTTATCTCCTGTTAATTCCCTCCTACAATTTCTCCACTGTCTTAACCGAGTATTGAACTTACACCCTTTGGGTCCTGTCACTAGATCTAACCAATGCCTTTATCCACTGTGCCATGTGTCCTTGAGGACATCTGTGTATGAATTTCTGGGTATTATAAACCTAATGTCTTTTTTTTTACCAGAGCTCATATTGCAATTTTTGTTGTTATTATCGGTTTTCTCTGGCACTCCTTATTACTGGTTCCCATATAATGTATTCATTCAAGTTTACAACGGCCGAAACGTTGTAATAAATATGGCGACAAAGATGAGGACAATAGTCCGAATAAGGTAAATAGTGTACATAGTACATCATCTCAGAAATATAGACAGGTACTCAAGAAGTTGACGTTCAAAAAAGTTTAGGCAGGAAACCCATATCACTGGAAAGATCACCAACAGTTTTACTGAAAAATGGTTTTAGGGAAAATTTTTATAATTTCAATCGAAATTTTCTTTATAATAAATTCGAACAAGAATTCGAATTATGAATCACCATAAGTAAAATATGCATTTTTTTTTACTCTATTGAATAGGTAAAAGCTAACAATCATTGCTGTCAAACCATGTATTGAAGGTCGTTCCCAACAAATTCTCTTCCAGCTCCTATCCCACGAACGCAGGTGTTCCCCAAGGTTCTATCCTAGGCCCTACTCTGTTCCTTATCTTCATTAACGATCTTCCTGACGTCATAGGTTCCCAAGTAGGCATCTCTGCGGACGACACTACTATTTACTCCTGCCTCAAAAACAAATCTAGTGTCGCCGACAAAACTAACCTGGCCGTTTGTCTTGAAAAGGACCTCCAATCGGTTGTGGACTGGGGCAGGAATTGGCTAGTTAACTTTAATGCCTCAAAAACAAAACTGCTCTCTATTACTCACCAAAGAGAACCATGCCTGCTCCCCATTAGAATGTCTGACGCTCAACTCCACGAGAGCACCTCTTTGCGACTGCTCGGTCTCACAATGACTGCTGACCTGAGATGGAACAAATACACTGAGTCAATAGCTTCGTACACCGGAAGTAAAGTTGACTTCCTGTGCCACGCCAGGAAATTTTTCTCGCCGGAGTCTATCCTTCAAATCTACGAATCAACCATTCGCCCTTACATGGTGTATTGCTGCCATATATGGTCTTGAGTCCCTTCGGTTTGTCTGAAGGTCCTTGATAAAATCCAAAGATTAATATGCAATGTAATTTGTCCTGATCTGGCATTTCGTCTGTGTTCGCTCTCTCGCAGACGTGCCGTCGCCTCCCTCTGTCTTTTTTACAAATACTTTCATGGTAACTGCTCCGATGAGCTGCTTTCGCTGGTTCCCAGACTTCATGAATTTAAGCGTTCTACTAGGCTGGCATTTCGCTCTCACCCTTTCACTGTCGAAACTGTTAAATGTAGCCGTCGCTGGCGAGTAATGTGGCTCATGTGCTGTCTAAGTAGTCCACCGTTAGCAGTGGTTTACCTACTCCACCCCGCTGGCGAGTAATGTGCTGTCTAAGTAGTTCACCATTAGCAGTGGTTTACCTACTTCTCGCCGCTGGCGAGTAATGTATTTTGTTGATGTTATAAAGATTACAATTACATTTCCAACCTCTGCTTTGGTTATTCCCCATTCAGTAACCCTTTGTAGGTTACAACATTTAGTATAATTTCCTTTTGAATTAAATGAAGATCTTATTCGATGACACAATGATTTAGTAATAATGTGCTTTTGCCATGCATCGTCTCCGTATACAATTTATAAAGCTTCAGAAAAATTATAAATTTAATAAGGGTATGCTATGAGGCTTTTACTGATCATAAGAATGAAATTCCAAAGCTACGATTCTTAACCTAAAATTAATCTTTTAAAATCGTTTTTCCAAAGAAACGGTAACGATTTGGAAAACAAATATTAAACGTTTTTAATTATCAAACCACATCTTTTAAATGTTTTAAATTCTCATTGTTTATTGAAAATCATACTAAAGCTACTGCACTGTACAACGTATTACATCATAATATAGCTAAATTGTTCAGTATAATTTCACTTTGAATTAAATGAAGGTCTTATGTAATGCTATAATGATTTAGTAAGAATGCGCTTAAGCCTTGCATCTTGTCCATACACAAATTGTAAAGCTTCAGTAAATTATAAATTTTATAAGGCTGCGCTTTAAGGCTTTCACTGATCACCGGAATGAAATTGCAACGCTACGATTTCGAACCTAAATTTAATTTTTAAACTCGTCTCCTCAAAAAAACCGTAACTGCTTGGAAATAAACTATTTTGTGTCATTTTTTATCATGTCAAACCCCAACTTTCAAATTGAGTGCAATGCCACGGCTCGAAAATTGACCTGCTCTAATGAACAGGCATAGTCAGATAGGTAGGTAGCTTGGTAGATAGATAGATAGATAGATAGATAGAAAGAAAAGAAAGAAAGAAGGAAAGATAGCTAGAAAGAAAGAAAGAATGAAAGAAATAAAGAAAGAATGAAAAAAGAAAGAAGAAGGAACAAAGAAAGAAGGAAACAAAGAAAGAAAGAAAGAAAGAAAAAAAGAAAGGAGAGAAACAAAGAAAGAAAGAAAGGAGAGAAACAAAGAAAGAAAGAGAGAAAGAAACAAAGAAAGTAATAATGAAAATTCAAAAACCGATAACCCGTTTTCTTATATATGCGGTGTAATGGTTAGCAAGCTTGTCTCGACAGAACAATTATAGCTGAGTAGTGAGTTTGATCCTCACTGTGTGCTCTCTACATTTGGCCTTGTGTCGCATCTAAGCTAGGCTTGGAAAATCGCTATATGAAATACCACGAATTTCTCTGATCTGGAAAAGATAATTGCTTTTAGGTTTGCTAGAGAGGGCTACTTCTAGAATAAATTAAACCTCTTTGAGCTAGGGGTAGAAGAATACATATTTGTGGATAGTTCTCTGGATAGAGGTATGGCGCACAAAATTGACAAGCCGAGTTCGAATTGCAGTAGATTTCTTCACTTTCTCGCAAATACTTTTAGGAAAGGCATGAACAGATCTGTTCTGACCTTCATCTACCAGTAAAAATGTACGAAAAATCGAGCTTGGTTGACAACAAGACTTGGAGTAGGAAAACTTAATTTTTTCCTCAATGTATTGCTGATAATGATGTACTACTGGTAATTGTTTTTCCCACAAAATTTATTGCTGGTATCAAAACCTATTTTTACACTTTCATAGTGTTTTGGCCTCAGTTTAGGGGTTAAATATTTGACCATAGTTGGGACCCTAACAGGTGCTACCACTCCGGGTTAGGTTAGACCAACAGCAATTAAGAGATGGTTTCATGCTTCTCAAAACCTCCTGTTCGGGACGTAGTTTATCGTCTTACCCAGGACGCGGATGTAGTTTATCGTCTTAAACACGATGACTAAGTGTAGGTAAACCATGACAAATTACAGGAGTCGGGCATGGGCCAATTCTCCCTTCTATGGGTTAATTCTTTGGCTATGACTAGAAACTGATACAGATATCCTCATGGTCACGTCGCCCAGTGTATAAAGACGTTGGTTAGATACAGTGACTAGACTCAAAGACTTGTGAGCTTAATATGAGTGGTGAACCAAAAACTTGGAGAGTTGAGTTAAAGGGAAATATCTGAGACGTCTGGAAGAGGCATGGCACGTAGAACTAGAACAAATGACCTCGGTAGACGAAATAAAAGTTTTAAAGAGGCCAACTCTGCATTTAAAAACATACATAGATTGGGGCCAAAGAAGATGATCCTGGCGTTCTCTCGGCTCTATGGTTCCGGATAAAATATAAACGGAGTGAAAAGAAAGTTATATATCTATATCTCTGAGATTAGGTATTATGATTATTTGCTTTGTTTACATTATTGCAATATGAGCACTATCAAAAAAACAAAAACAAACAAAAAAAATGGCTACTGAGACATTATGTTTATAAATCCTAGAAATGCGTATACAGATATCCTCATGGGCATATGGCCCAGTGGATAATGACGTTGGTTAGATCCAGTGACTAGACTCAAGGTTTTGTGAGTTCAATGCCAGGCCCCAGCAGTGGTGAACCAAAAAGTTGGAGAGTTGAGTTAAAGGGAAATAACTGAGATGTGTGAAAGAGGTGTGGTATGTGGAACTAGAACAAAAGACCTCGGTGGACGGAATAAAGGGTTTGGTTAGAAGCAATCATCTGAAGAAGGCCAGACCGTACAGCGGCCGAAACGTTGTGAATATAACAGGCGAAATAATGTAAATAATGCAAGTGAAAAGCAAGTTAATTTAAAATTTACTAGATCCGGGCTTTCCAATTTTAGCCTAATTCGATACTTGGTAGCTCACTTCGGCATCCTGAATGATATGTGCAAAATATAGCGTTTCTGCACATACAACGATGCGTAGATTTTTACGGCTTCGCAAATTTTACAGGTCATTTAAACCCAGCAAGTATTTTTTAGATTGTAAGAATTGTTTTGAAATAATAATGGTTTTATGGATACAAGTCCTACTACTTAACCCATACCTGGAGGGAGAAAAGGTAGTTTCATAACTTTTCCAATGGTATTGGCGCGTAAAGTGAATACAACGATCCCACGGAAAGTGGAATTTGGCTCTTTCCATTTCCTAGCTGTTATCATTACACCACCCGCACATCCAAATCTACAGCGGTAACCCATCTAGTCACTGACCATACTGAACGTTGCTTCCTTTCGGTGAGCATGCTGTAAAATCTAAGCGTAGAAGCATAAAAACATGCACACGCACGCACACCCACACCCACTCACACACACACATACACACACATATAGATATATAATACATGCGTATAAATCCATAATGCCAGTATAAAACGCTTAGTATTAGAGATTCCCTCAGCCAATAGCCTATCTTTGCCTCTCCAGACAGTATTAACGGAGATCGGCGCCTATATATGTAACTTCAAACATGGATACTCAACTTGGATTTTATTTTGAGCAAAGGTCGAAAACTGTCCGCCCAAGGTCAGGCAGAAACAAAAAGTACACTAATACACTAACCTGCTATTAAGACTGTGTTGCGTCAAAATTAATTTTAAAATCAGAACTCGATATTATAAATTTGAATATCCATAACGTGTAAATCACAGTTCTTTCAGCTCGTTGATTTTAATTAGATCATTCTTCTTTTGGACGTTCTGGACTGGCGCTACAGAATCACAAACGAAGAAATGTATCAAATATCAGAAACAATATGACTTGAAGACTACCAACAGCAGCAACAACTAAAATGGATAGCAGATTGATATCTCCCGGAAAGGCATATATTTGAACGAAGTAGCTAAGTGGTTTTGGCTATTATAACCAAGTAGAATACGGTAGCAGTAATCGACTGGTACGCGTCGTAGTCGCAGGTAAGAAGTGTAGATCAATGGCGTAGTCCAATGGGCGTCGTTATAGACTTAACTCTCAGACTAAGACTCTTCTCACTCTCATACACGTCCGTCGGTATTTATGACGGACACCAGCCAATCATATTCCAGTGAGGGGAAACACAGGTGTATGCATATTCTATTATATCACATATGTAACACGAAGAGAAAATAATGATATAACCAAGATATTAACATTCCACACTACAAAGAAAAGGTTAGGAATGAAATGCCAATCAATACAGGAAAAAGTAATAACATCTACATAAGATTTTACAAATTTCAACTGAAAAGATGAATTGCGTGATTGTAAGGAAGCTGGTGTTTCAACGTGATATGGCCGTAAGTCTATTTTCTCAACAGTACATCCAAGTTCGTTGCACCTGGTATTCCAAAGCGGACACTCATCTTGTTATTAACCAGGCTAGACGTTGCTTAACTTCGGTAATCGTACAGAAACCGGCGTTTCAACGTGATATTGCTGTATATTCATTACCCCACCCGCACATCCAAGCTGGCAACACCTGATATCCCCAAGCCCGCCCATTGAGGTACTGACCAGGCGGGACGTTGCTTAACTTCTGTGCTTGTACGGAAACCGATTTTTTTTAATGATACGTCCGTAAGCCCATTATACCAACCGCACATCCAAACTCCCTGCACTTGGTATCCACAGTCACCCATATAGGTGGTGACCAGGCTGGATATTGCTTAACTTCGATGATTGTATGCGAATCGTTATATGACCGTATGTTCGTTATCATGCCTATATATACAAGCTTATAGCACCTGGTATTGCATAGCCGCCGTCTTACTGACCAGGCGCCGTCTTACTGACCAGGCGCGACGTTGCTTAACTTCGGTGATTGTACGGAAACCGGTTTTTCAATGTGATATGGCAGTAAGCCCATTATACCAACCACACATCTAAACCCACAGCACTTGGTATCCACAAGCGGTCACTCATCTAGGTGGTGACCAGGCTCGATATTGCTTATCTTTGGTGATCGTATACAAACGACGTTTCAACGTGATATCTATAAATCAACCATTCGCCCTTGCATGGAATACTGCTTCCATATATTGTCTGGTAGCTCCGCTGTTCGTTTTAAGGTCCTCGATAATCTCCAAATATTTAAATCCAGAGAGGGATAAGCAATATGATACATCCTGATCTGGCATCATGTCTACAGTCGCTATCACGGACGTATCGTCGCTTCCCTCTGTCTTTTCTACAAATACTTTCACGGTAACTGCTCCGACGAGCTACTTTCGCTGGTTCCGAAACTGCATGAATTTAAAGGTGCTACTAGGTTGGCATCTTAGTCCCACACTTTCACTGTCGAAACTGTTAAATGCAGCTGTCTCTTCTACTCCAATAGCTTCATGTCTTGCACTTCCCGTCTGGGAAACTCCCTTCCTCTTACTTGCTTTCCCAGTAGCTATAATCTCCAAATATTTAAATGAAATGTTAATCGATATCTCCAGATGCCTTGATCTATTCCCTGGCTTTCTCTTCATCCTTTCCTCTATCACGCCTCTTTACTCTTGCTCCCGCTTTCTGTAACCTTTTGTGTGCTAGTGGCACTCCTGCCTTGATCGGGATGAAATGCTTAAAAAAATATGGCTGTATGTTAATAACCTCGCCCGCACATTTAAGCTTACAGAACTTAGTATTATCCAGCGACCATCTTACTGAGCAGGTTTGACGCTGCTTAAATTCGGTAACCATACGGGAACTGTTCTTTCAACATGATGTGGGCATAAGCTTGATTGTATTCTGATATAAATACTCATTTTCTGCCAGAGCTTAATTGAGCCAACATAAAAATAAAAGGAAATGCTTATATGCAACACATGCAGATATGTCCTTAGTCTTTTAAGATGAACGAAACGCAGTATTTCCGGCATTGTTCTTGACCATTTTTCCCGACAGAATCTGACACATTAATGTGTCTACCATTCATCCTTGTTGGTCTGGTTCTCCTGCTATATATTTAGAGGTACACTATTTACATTATTCGGACTATTGTCTTCATAATTGTCGCCATATTTATCACAACGTTTCAGCCTTTCCGTATCTGTCTATATTTCTGAGATGAGGTATTATGTACTCTATTTACATTATTCGGACTATTGTCTTCATATTTGTCGCCATATTTATCACAATGTTTCAGCCTTTCCGTATCTGTCTATATTTCTGAGATGAGGTATTATGTACACTATTTACATTATTCGGACTAGTCTCCTCTTCATTGTTGCCATATTTATTACAACGTTTCGGCCTTTCAGAACCTGTCTATATTTCTGAGATGAGGTATTATGTACACTATTTACATTATTCGGACTATTGTCTTCATATTTGTCGCCATATTTATCACAACGTTTCAGCCTTTCCGTATCTGTCTATATTTCAGAGATGAGGTATTATATACACTATTTACATTATTCGGACTATTGTCTTCATATTTGTCGCCATATTTATCACAACGTTTCAGCCTTTCCGTATCTGTCTATATTTCTGAGATGATGTATTATGTACACTATTTACATTATTCGGACTAGTGTCCTCTTCATTGTTGCCATATTTATTACAACGTTTCGGCCTTTCAGAATCTGTCTATATTTCTGAGATGATGTATTATGTACACTATTTACATTATTCGGACTACTGTCCTCATCTTTGTCGCCATATTTATTACAACGTCCTGTCTTCTTCAGGTAGTTGGAATGTCGAACTGAACCCTTTATCTCGCTCACTAGCGTAGAGTTGTCTAGTTCCACATCTAATGGATGTCAGTTATCAGTTTTCTCCTGTTAATTTTCCCTCTGAAAGTTCTCCACCGCCTTAACCAGGTATTGAACTCACACTCTCAAGGACACGTGGCACAGTGGATAAAAGCTTTGGTTAGATCCAGTGATAGGACCCAAAATGTTTGTTTATTCCCTATCATCTTGTTCTTCATAAATTCAATTGCTTTAAATCAATTCACCCCAAACAAGACGATAAAGCGACTAAGACGCAAGAGAATAAAAAAAAGACGTTAGAAGGAATCGAAAACCAATTCCTAAACAGGAAACGAGGGATAAACCTCTACTTCTGTGCAAAAGATGGAGAAGTGTGCGCGGGACTATAAGCGATTTCAACCGTTATCTGTTGTGAAAATAATTACTGTTATTCTATTGTTCTCTACTTCAAAATGTTTACTTGCTCTCATATATTTTCACACCCAATATCCTCTTGAGTCTTAGTGGTTTTATTGTTTTGCTTCGGGTGAAATGATTAAAAAAGAATTTATCAAGTGGTGATATTTATTGGAAAGCCAATTCGAACGCAATGAAGCATTTGTCCGAATTTAAAGTAGGTGTGCCACGGCTATATGGGACTGGAGACCTGAAAATGTCCATTCGACTCGGCATATCTTCTTTTGGAGACGCCTGAAGTATCAAAGATTACGCTTAGCCATCTTCCAAAGGCGAGTTATTGTTTGGGGAGACGGACCCTCAGGGACTTACCTTAAATAGTTAATTTTGCACCTTAGAGGCAAAAGACCTAGACGTGATGTAATATATTTGAACGTGAGACAAGGGGTGTTGTTATTTCTCAGCGGTGTTCAAAAGTAACAATAAAGGAGAGGAATAAGACACTTTGAAGGAAGGAAAAGAGGAAGGAGAAAAAAAGAAAAATAATAAAAGAATCAAGGGGGTGGCAAAGAAGGAAGAAAAGGTAAGATGGAAAGAAAGAAAGGGAGAGTTAGAAAGAAGGAAGGAGAAAGGATTGAGGTAAGAAGGAAAGATGAGTATAATAGGGAATTTGGGAGAAAGATAAAAGAAAGAAAGAAAGAAAGAAGAGAATGAGAAAGGAAGCAAAACCGAAAGAAGGAAGGAGGGAAGGAAAGAAAGAAAAAAAGAAAGAAAGAAAAGAAGAGTTAGAAAAAAGGAAGGATAAATTATTGAGGAAAGAAGGAAAGATGGGTGTAAGGAAAATGGTAGAAAAAAGAAAGAAAGAAAGAAAGAAGAATATGAGAAAGGAAACAAAGCAGAAGGAAAGAAAAAGAAAGAAAAAGAAAGAATAGAATAAAAAATGAAGCAAAGCAGAAGGAAGGGAGGAAGGAAGGAAAGAAGGAAGGAATGGAAACAGAATGCAAAAAGAAAAGCTGAGAGGGAAAAAGAAGAAAGGGGATAAAAAAAAAAGAGGAGAGAAAGGGAGGAAGGAAAAGATTAAAGAAGGAAAGAAAGAAAGAAAAAAGGAAGATAGAATAAAAATAAAAAGAAAGAACGGCGGAATATGGGTGAGAAAGAATGAAAAAAAGGAACTATGGAAGGAAAAAGAAAGAAAGAAAGCTAAAGAAGAGGATAAACAGGAAAGAAGAAAAGAAAAGGATGAGGAAAAAAAAGAAGAAAGATAGCTGAAAGGAAGTCCGGAAAGGAAGAGAAAGAAAGAATGGAGAATGAATAAACGGAAAGAGGAAGAAGTATGAATCAGGCAAGAAAAAGAATCAATAAGAGGAAATATAGGGAAGAAGAAAAGACGGAACAAAAAGATTCGAGGGAAACAAGGAAGAATGAAATGGCAGGAAAGAAAGCAAACGTAGAAAAAAAGAAAGAGAGAAGAATGAAAAAAGAAAGACAGAATAAACAGGTAGAATAAAGAAGCAAAGAGAAGGAAGAAGGCAAATGAAAAAGAAAAATCGAAATCTGGAATGAAAGAAGAAATGAAAGGGAAGGAAAGAAAGAAAAGAAAGAAAGAAAGAAAGAAAGAAAAATTGACGGAAAAAATAATGAAATGCCAAGGCGAAATTAGAAAGAAAAGAAAAAATGAAGATGAAGCAAGAAAGGTAAGTAAAATAGAGTAAAGAATAATGAACGAAAGAAGAAATAATGAACGTAAATGGATGGAAAAAAGTGAGAATGGAAGAAGAAAGAAAGAATGAGAGAAGGAACAAATGAACGAAAGAAGATAAGAAAGAAAAATGTAACAAGAAAAGATGGAAGGGAAAAAGAAAAAAAAATGTCTGGAAAGGAAATGAAAGAAAAAAAGAAGAAAGAAAGAGGGAAGGAAAGGAGGGAAAGAAAAGAGGAAAAAGAAGTAAAATGGAAAGCAGGAAGAAAAGGGTGGGGGAACTTAAAGAAAAAGAAATTAAAGAAATGAAGAAAGAAAGAAAGAAAGAAAGAAAGAAAGAAAGAAAAAGAACAGAAAAAAAGGAAGAACCGAAGAAAGAAAGGAAAGAAGGAATTAAAGTAGGAAGAAAAAATCGAAGAAGGAAATAATGAAGAAAGAAAGAAGGAAGAGAAAAAGGAAAGAAAGAAATGTTAAAAAGGAAGAAAAGAAGGAAGAAAGGAAATAAAGTAGGAAGAAAAATGAAAGAAGGAAATAATGAAAAAAATGAAATATACTAGGAAAGAACAATAGAATAAGGGAAGAAGGGAAAGCAATAATAAAAAGAAAGTAACGAAGATGGAAAGAAAGGAGGTGAGAAGAAAAGAAAGAAAAGAAGGAAGAAGGAAAAGATGAAAAAATGATGGGTGGTAAAAAAAAGAAAGATTTCCTGAAAGAAGGAAGAAATGGATAGAGAGAAAAGAAAAAAGGGAAGAAAGAAATGAAGGAAAGGTGAAATTAGAGAAGAAGGAAAGAAAAACAGAAGTATGAAGGCTATAAAAGAAAAAAAGGAACTTGAAGAAGGAAATACAACAAACGTTCTTGGCAAAAAAATCTTTGAATCTCCAGCGTTAATGCGATTCTGTGTAAGATCAATTAAAAAGATGTCTTAACAGAGGACTGAAAATGTGACAACGAAATCCGAAGTTGCACTAGAATAGCAAAAAAAAAACAAAAAAAACGCCTTTGAATCTATAAACAACGTTCAAAACACAGGTTTCTCAAAGAACTGTTGAACAGCTATTTAATATCAATCTTCCTATACGACAGTGAATTCTGGACAGTTCCTCGTAGATGAAGTGGCGACAACAGAAATGTAGTTCTATAGAAAGTATCTTGAGAATTCAATGGACAAAGCAGATAAGTGTAAAAAAAACTTTTTTCTACACTGATATTCCCCCTGTACAAGAACCGAGAGCCACTCGAGGTGGAGTGTTACAGAGTAAGTGGCACAACTTATCCCGATATTTTTAAAAATCATTTCGCCCCCAACCAAGGCAATAAATTTACAGTGGTACCTCGGTTCACGAATTTAATTAGTTCTGATGCCCGTTTGTAACCCGAGATGTTCGTATACCGAAACTATTTTTCCAATAGGAATCAATGTAAAATGGATTAATCCCAAGGCGATTGCTTAACTTTTTACAACAGTAATTTGTGCACAAGTTTATACACAAAACTAATGAAAATCTTTTAAATCTAATAAAGAAATAAATAAACCCAATACTAAACAGATAAAATATACAGGAACACTCAAATTTTACCGTACCTGCATGTAGGAGAGTTGATGACGTAAGTGGAAAGGGAAGGAAAGAGATGTTTTTGTTTGCAAAAGGAAAAGCATTATCGTCTCTTTATTTATAAGAATAGTATAGATCGTTGATTTTGCCATATGAAACTGAATAAGAAGAGCTAATATCAACAATTGTTTATTCTTAACTTTTCTTTTTGCTTTACCGGTATCACTGCTAGTTTTCTTTGGGGCTATGACTGGGAAATAATGAAGAGAAAAAAAGGCACAGTACAATAAAATTGGAAAAGAAAAGCACAGCACAACACAGGAATGTATACAACATGGCGGTCGACTAAGAAATAATTCCGTTCGGGTTAAATCGATTCGACTTGGTTTGGCAATGTCGTTCGAGAACCAAAATTTTGTTTGATAACTGAAGCATTTTCATCTCGAATATTCTGTTCGAAAACCGATTTGTCCGACATGCGAGTGGTTCGAGAACGGAGATTGTTCTGTACTAAGAAGCAAAGGGTTACTGAGTATTACAGAATATGAGAAAAAATAATAAAGAGTGAAGACAATAAAAGAAGATAGATTAAGGAGAAGAGACATTGCATTTAATTTCTTGAAGATCAAAGTTATCTGGGAAGCAAGAAGCTGGAAAAGAAGTCTTCAAGTGAGAAGTGCAAGAGAATAAACTCTTAGCATAGATCTTATGGATGCATCTAGTAATTTCAATTATAAATTATGAGACCTAGCTGCCAATCTAGTACTGTACTTAAATACATAAGGTTGAGCCATCAAAGAACAAAACACATCAAAACACTTACCATAGAAATGTTTATAGAAAAGGCCCAGGGAAGTTTCGTTACGGCGACGGGAAGTAACTGAAAATGGGATGCCAGGTCAAGACCAATGACATTGCAGATTCTTCTTTCGATTTTATATGTGCGAGGAAGATATACGGTTAACTCAGGTTAAGATTGTATTGATCGTAGAAGCACCTTCTTGGCAGTTGGCTGCACAGAGCAGCGGATCGTTGGAAGAAACTCAAATGAAATTTACATTTCACCAGTGGAATACGAAGTCTTCAGAAAAAATGGAAACGAAAAAACACTTAGAATCAGAAAGAGACAAGGAGATTACTTGGACGCAAAATAAGGAAGCAAGGCTTGGAGAATTTGAAACTCACAGGACATATCGAAAGCAAAAGAGAAAGAGGAAGGGATGGGGCGTCCTACCTGACGAGCTTGTGTGAATGGATGCCACAATTGAGATTGGAGTAATGGGAAAAAAAATAAACGTCATGAAGATCTATAAATGATAGTAAGCTGTGGAGTGTCATGATTGCGCATGTCCTGAAGAAACACGGCACATAGAAGAAGAAAATTGAGGGATATATTTTTGTTGTCTGAAATCATCGCCTGTTTCTGGGCCTCTTTTATGCACATTAATATCCGTTTTCTTATGGAAGAAACTATAGAATTCTTCAGCAGAGCTTAAAATATAATGGTGAGGGAATAGTCCTTCCAAAGTCAAGAACTCGATCCCGGAAATTTCGAGTAAATATCTATGGAGATAATACCACGGTGTATAGTTACACCTTCCAAAGAACTAAATTCACAAAGACTGACAGCTAATCCCCACGCTTAAAAAAGCTCTCAGATGTGGTGGGGAGAAGACTGTGTTGCATCATTGAATACCCCTATGACAAAACTGGTCACGTTTAATCATAAGCAAACAAACCGTAAATTTTATTTAGTCTTAATGCGCGGTCGTTCTCGTAATAAATCTGATTGCCTTGTGCATCTATTTGGTTGAAGCGAACACCAGACCTCAAAAGGAAATTTATATATTCGTACCATCGCAAAATGATGCTAGAACATAGATCAGTTCCTGGTATCTTTCCAGCAAATACCAACACCCTGCTCTACTTTTAAAAAAGTCAGATCAGACCATGAATGATGTATCTTTGACACATCAGGTGCTAGTGCTTCCACGTCTTTGCCTTCAAATCCAAAAGCGATTACACGGCCTTGTTGGTGATGAATTGTTTTTTAAACACTGCGATTCCTTTCCTATAGACGAAATGGCAAATATTCAGATAAGCTACATTCTTTCATTCTTCCCATATTTTTGAACAGGAGTAGGAATATATGTCTTGTTTGCTGTTTAGGATTCGATTTCAGGTTCTTTCTAAAGTCAACTTGCATATTGTACTTCTAACGTCAGTCAGTCAGTCAGTTATGTTCCAGGCGATTGTGTATCTTTGGATATATGACAGAAGAGGCAGATTTCTTTTCCTGTGGTAGGTTGCCATTTCTTTCTACGGTAAACCAGTTGCCATCCAAGGCTATAGAACCCGATCTGTCCTGTTATTTACCTATAGCTGGAGGGAGAAGAATAGGATTCATACCTTTCCTAAGGGTATTAGCGCGTAAGTGAATGTAATGGATTCGACTGGAATTCTAATTCGGCTTTTCGATTTCTTTTTCAGTCAGTTGTGTGCCATGCGGGATACACGCTTAGGCGATCATGTATCTTTCAATACATGACTGACGTGGCATATTTATTTTTTCTCGCAGTAGGTTTCCATTTCTTTCTAAGGTAGACCAGTTGCCATCAAAAGCTATAGAACCCGGTCTGTTCTGCTATTTACCCATAGGTGGGGCGAGAAGAGGAGGATTCATACTTTTCCTAGGGGTATTAGCACGTCAGACATTCAGTTATGTACCATGCGTGGTAAACGCTAAGGCGATCATGTATATTTGGATATATGACTGACGAGGCAGATTTCTTTTCCCCTATTACGCTGCCATTTCTTTCTACGGTAGACCAGTTGCCATTCAAGGCTATAGAACCCGATCTGTCCTGCTAGTTACCTATAGCTGGAGGGAGAAGAAAAGGATTCATACCTTTCCCAAGGGTATTAGCACGGAAGTGGATGTAATTAATTAAACTGGAATTCGAACTCGTCTCTCCGATTCCTCATTCAGTCAGTTATGTGCCATGCGTAATATACGCTTAGGCGATCATGTATCTTTCGATATATGACTGACGAGGCAGATTTTTTCCCGCTGTAGGTTGCCATTTCTTTCTGTAGTAGACCAGTTGCCATCCAAGGTTATAGAACCCAGTCTGTCTTGCTATTTATCCATAGCTGGAGGGAGAAGAAAAGGATTCATACCTTTCCCAAGGGTACTACCACATCAGTAAATGTCAAGGATTCGACTGGAATTCGAACTCGCCTCTCTGATTCCTCAATACCAGCGGCTATCCATTACTCCACCGTACCTCCTGTTCTAACGTATCCCCTGTTCTAACGTACCCTAGTTAACACTTAAATGTTATTCAGAAATTAAATATTGACCTCTTTAAATTTACAGTTAGCTGTTGTCTTTCTTTCAAAATCGAGCCCTTTATTTCGTTTACAGGAGTATATTGTTCTAGTTTCACTTGCCATGCCTCTGTCGGATGTCCCAGTTACTACCTTTTAACTCAAAGACACCTGGCCTAGTGCATATAAACGTTGGTTACATCCAGTGACTAGACCCAAAAAGTTGTGAGTTCAATACCAGGCCACAACAGTGATGACCCAAAACTTCGAGAGTTAAAGAGAAATAACTGAGTCATCCAGAAGACGCATGGCACTTTGAAATGCTATTCACAAATTAAATATTGACCTCTTCAAATTTACAGTTAGCTGTTGTCTTTCTTTCATAACCCCTAAAACTTACCTTCTTTTTATTTGTAGATCTACAAATTAACAATTCGCCCTTGCATGGAGTATTGCTGCCATATATGGTCTGGTGCCCCTTCTGTTTGCCTAGGGGTTCTTGATAGGCTCCAGAGGCGGATATGCAATGTAGTTGGCCCTACTCTGGCATCTCGTCTACAGTCACTTTCTCACAGACGCACCGTCACCTCTCTCTGTCTTTTTTTACAAATACTTTCATGGCAATTGCTCCTAGGAGCTGCATTCGCTGGTTCCCAGACGTCATGAATTCAAGCGCCCTACGAGGCTGGAATCCCGCTCTCACTCCTTCACCGTGGAAACTGTTAAATGTAGCCGTCTCTTTTACTCCAATAGCTTCATGTCTAGCACCTCTCGCCTGTGGAACTCCCTTCCCTATTCCAGTTTCCCTGAGAGCTATAATCTCCAGCTATTCAAGTGTAATGTCAATCGACATCTCCAGTTGCCTTGATCTA
Source organism: Acanthosepion pharaonis (assembly GCA_903632075.3). NCBI lineage: Eukaryota > Metazoa > Mollusca > Cephalopoda > Sepiida > Sepiidae > Acanthosepion > Acanthosepion pharaonis. The sequence goes on from CAHIKZ030005072.1 coordinate 446,112, forward strand.
TCCACTACCCTCCTCCTCATCCTTTCTTCTATCACTCCTATCTGATCTTGCTCTAAATTTTCTGTAACCCCTTGCATCCTAGTGGCTTCTCGCCTTGCTTTGGGTGAAATGCTTAAAAAAAAAAAATTCTCATGCCAATAGAATTCACACAGTAACATTTTACCTTGAGTTGCTTTTCTGCCTTTTATCGGGTGAACATTATTAAAGTTCACGCCTTCTCAGCTAGGACCAGTCATACGACGTCAAATAACCACGATTCCTTTCGTTTTCATCTCGGAAAGTGTGAGAAACGTCACTTCCGAGAGAATGTTTCTCTGACCACTACAATTTTAACCTCTTCAAGTCGAGAATCAGCTGACCTACCTGTCCCTATAACATGCACGTCTTCGTCATCCCTTATGCCTTTACCCTTTCAGTAACTCACTACATTGAGTGTGTCTTTAGCTTTGTGATGATTAATTTTTTTTTAAGCATTACGCCCCGAGCAAGGCGTGAAGCCACTAGAATGCAGGGGGTTGCAGAAGATTTGGAGCGAGTGCAGATAGGAGTGATAGAAGAAAGGATGAAGAGAGGGATAGTGGGTAGATCAAGGTAACTGGAGATGTCGATTGACATGACATTTGAATAGTTGGAGATTATAGCTCTCAGGGAAACAGTAATTGGGAAGGGTGTCCCACAGGTGACAGGTGCGAGGTATGAAGCTATTGGAGTAGAAGAGACGGCTACATTTAAAAGTTTCTACAGTGTAAGGGTGGGAGCGCGATGCCAGCCTCGTAGGGAGCTTGAATTCATGGAGTCTGGGAACCAGTGAAAGCAGCTCATCGGAGCAATTACCATGAAAGTATTTGTAGAAAAGACAGAGAGAGGCGACGGCGCGTCTGTGAGAGAGCGACTGTAGACGAGATGCCAGATCAGGGCCAATTATATTATATATCCGTCTCTGGATTTTGTCAAGAACTCCGAGGTAAACAGAAGGTGCCCCAGACCATATATGCCAGCAATACTCCATGCAAGGGCGAATGGTTGTTTTGTATATTTGAAGTATCGATTCCGGGGAGAAAAATTTCCTGGTGCGGCACAGAGAGCCAACTTTCCACGCGGTGGAAGAAGCAATTGACTCAATAATAGTAAAAAAAAATAGTAAGAATCTTTGAAAGCCATCGTTGTTAATGTTAGAGTAAAATGAGTTAGTGTAATCACTGCTCTGTACAACGGAAGAATGGTTTAGAATCAAGCCACACCAATGTGTTAGATTAGGGAAGACATGCGGTCTGAGATGTGTAGAAGTAATTAAAAGCAATGACCTGTGGACAACTAATTAATATGCTGTATCAATATTAAGTTAATAATATTGTTCATCTAATTGTCAAAGTGCAAAATCGTTTAGTCGATCTTCTGTGGGAAGACATATTTTCCATTGTATCGCCACTTGCTCCACAGACGCAAAGTTGCATTCTCATCGTTTCTCTAACACTATTTATATGGTAAACGTTCAAGTTAAATCCATCCTTTAGTTATATAATATATAATATTATTACAATTTGGACACGGCATTCAGCTTTCACGGAGTCGAAGAAGCCTTACTTCATCTGTGTTCCAAATGTCCGAAGAAAGTTTAAGTTTCTTCCCAAGAACAACTACTTCTGTGGGACAAACTCCCGGGTGGTTGCTTCCTTTGTCATTGCAAACCTAACTTCAAGTCAAGCGTCAATGGTAGTCTATCCTCTTTACCATCTCTTCTTTCATACATATCACAAACCCGACATTTTAAGAGTGACCTTTTACTTTGAGAAGTTCTCGTACATGGTGTTGGGTCAAACTTTATATAGAAATTTTTAGACGCTGTACATTTTTTGTAATTAAGAGTTTTGATTCTAGAGGACGCGACAGAAATACCACCCAAATATACCTCCCAGAAATATTCCCCACCCGACAAGAGTGGCAATGCTGTCTTAATCTAGTGAATGAGTTAGAATTATGTGGAAGGTATTTCTGGGGGGTATATGAAGGTAGAGTAATGAATAGGATTGAGGATTCAAGTCGAATCCATTAAATTCACTTACATGCTAATACCTTTGGGAAAAGTAAGAATCTTCTTCTTTTCCCCTGAGTTTTGGGTAAATAGCAGGGCAGACCGGTTTCTATAGCCTTGGATGGCAACCTGTCTACCACAGAAAGAATTGACAACCAACTGCGGGAAACAACAAGCCGAAAGAAAGTTCCACAAGTGTGAAGTTTTAGAGAAGAATCTGTTAGCATAGAACCTACGGTTAGATCTAGTCATTTGAACTGTGAAATGTTGAGACTTTGCTGCCAATCTAGTAGTAAGCTTAAATTCTAGGTATCAGAGAGAAAAGTTCATCAGAAGAATTTTTCTGGTTATATTTATAGAATAGGTACAGGGAAACTACTTTAGAATGGTAGATGCAGAAATCACATATATGAGCGGATAACATTTCAGATTCTTCTTAGGATTTTATAAAGAATCTCTAAGTACATAGCAGAAGCTCTAGATCACATGTGACAGAAATATCCAATGCATAGACGAAAGTTAGACTTGTGTAAGTTATCAAGAATTTCTAAAATAGATATGCCAAATCCGCGATACCCTCATAGCATAAATACCGTCCAGTCTGTGAGTGATTTGCCTTAAATTACTAGAATAAATATTTACCATTTCCACAGAGAAATACATGATCCTCGCCTCTAGTTTAAAGTTTCATCTATTAGCGTGTTAGTTTTCCAAGCCAGTGCAATTAATTCCAATTCACAACGGGTGCTCCCCAAATGCAATTGTGTGCAGAATTTGGTTTTGGTGAATAAATAGCTGCCAAGGAGTTTATTCTTGGTTCAATTGGACCTTCGCTATTCTTTCGTTTTTGAATTCTACGAATTCTACGTCTTAAATCGCAGACGATATCCTTTGATTCATAAATAACAAGTAATTCTGTGCATATTCTTCATGTTTTGACAGACATATTAAAATTAAGTAAAATTTTGGCAACCTATTTCCGATTCTTTGCTAGTTTCGGTTTAACTACTGCATTTTGTCGGTATATAAAACGCCCTTTTTTACCGCAAAATCTTATGATATATATATATATATATATATATATATATATATATATATATATATATATATATATCTTTATAAATTTTTTTACAGATAAAGATATTTAAGTAAATACTCTGTTTATAATAAACAGTATTAACAACATTTACCAGCCTGAATGTCCGAGAAATTGTTACAGAAAATATGCGTCCTCCGACAGGAATTGAACCTGTATCCTATACACAGTATTAACTCCTTGCCCCCACTTGGATGAGATGTGACACAAGGTCTTTTTTAGGTGGGGACCCGAGCGCGTACGCTCGGGAGAAGGTCAAAAATTGCCCTCAGCTGCCGTAACCGTCGGTTGCGCTGGCCTCGGTGAGAACACCGATCCCTCCCTCTAGTGCAATGGGAAGGCGCGCCCTCGGGAAGCTGTTCCCCAGGGCTTGGTATCTTTCAGTATAATTAACTCAGTTGCCCCTCTGTCCTTGGACAGAGAAGCCCCTGAGCGCACTCTGTCCAAAGAAAGAGACGCAACTGAGAGATGATAAGCCTGCGTTGAAAATCCCTCCAAAGAGGAATTTATACGCAACCTGTATCCTATACGGAACCGTCATATAGCCTGACGTGCTTTTATCAAGTTCACCACAGAGGAGCGTTTCGGTTAACAAGGTCGATTTTATTGTTTTTTAAACTACAATTTTCCATGATTTTCTCACGTACATTCATATCTGCTCGATGCGTATCCAAATGTCACACATTATGAATATCCAAATTATGCGTATCCAAATGTCACACATTATGAATAAAGTCGGATATTTATTTTAAACATAAAAATGTCTTAAAATAATTGTCGGATTTTGTCCATTTCATAATGTGTGGCGTCATATGTGTATGTGTGCGTGTGTGTGTGTGTGTGTGTGTGTGTGTGTGTGTGTGTGTGTGTGTGAGATAGAGGGATTGTGAAGTAGTGGATAAAGGATTCAGGAATTGGAAAGCCGAGTTCGAATTCCAGTGGAATCCATTACATTCACTTACGTGCTAATACCCTTGGGAAAAGTTATGAATCCTCTTACCCTCTCTCCAGCTATGGGTAAATAGCAGGACAGACATGTTCTCCTAAACCAGTTGCCTTGAAAAAAACTCTGAATTCAAAACCTGAAGAGGGCCCTTTGGGGTCCTTGTGGCCCTTCAAAAAGTGTCTGGCTGTCGGTTCCTAGGAACTGAGCTGCTTGACACTCATACGTAGAATACGACAGTCCACCATATATTGTCAGGGAACACTGGCCAGTTGTTCCCTGACGACCCGCGTAGGTGAAACCTTGGTAGGTTTGTCTGGCTCTTTAGGTTTAATTAGGTTTGCTCTACTTTACTTAGTTATTTTACTTACTCGTATCGTTTTTTTTTCTTTGAACTTGGAACTTGGATGCTAGACGATTGTCTTCGGCTGACGTACGTGTTTTTGCTCTTTTTTGGTACCTTTTTCCCCTTGGTCTGTTTAATTACATATCAAAGTACCCAATGTTTTCCGGACGAGTATAATTTCTTATATTTATAAGATTATTACTATTACTATATATATATATATATATATATATATATATATATATATATATATTTAAGATCTCATTTAAATATACATAAACAAATACCAAACTTGAGAATACATATATAATAGCTTCAACCCCATCTAAAAAAGGCTAACAATAATGGAATCAGCATTAATAAAAAAAAAAAATCAAGTATGAATACGGCCAAAATATGTTGTCCGTGTTTGTAAAATAAAAGAATTCCTGTAATTCTAGATACATATAAAGAAATCCATACATCCAGTTAGAAGTAACAATAAAACGGCTAAAAGAATAGCCAAAAGAAAATTTCTACATAATTTATGTCGGAATAAATATAAAAGCACATAAAAACTTAAATAAAAAAAAATTATCACAGTACCTTATTAGTTTTATTTAACGAAACTTATATAATACGCAATTATATATATATATATATATATATATATATATATATATATATGTTTGTTTAAAAAACGACAGACAAGGTACTACGGTTGAGCTTTTATTTAATTTTCTTGTGTTCTGACAAGAGCTTTCTTTTCTGGACAAAGAGTGTGTAAGAACTGTCCGAATGTTCTGTATTTCCGAGAGCTTTCGGCTATACCTTTAGCCATTATCAAGGATGGTTCAATTATCAGCTTAGTAGAGTGTGTGCGTTCTGTGTATGTTCAGTGTGTGGTAGTGATGTTTTTAGTTTCCGAATACGGTTAGCACATTATGGCTTTGTTCATAGTTAATATTGTTAAGAGTTGGCTTTTTTTTTTTTTTATTATTAGAGCTTCCATTATTTTTAGTCTTTTTTGCAAGTGGATGCAGTTAATATATTTGTGTTTTCTACTAGTATGTTCCTAATAGTGTCGGGTAAATCTGAGTGTGTGTTTAAATGTGTTCTGATGGAACTGTGATCAGATAGGTGTAATGTAAGACGTCTGGATAAACATGTGGTTGTGTAGCCGATGTAATTATTTATGAGTCCGGTTTGGTGAGGAACGCAGTTCCTTAAAGGGCATTTGAACTCATAGATAATGTTCGTTCTTTGTAATTTTGACTTCGTTGGTGTGTTGTTATTTTTGAGGATAAGGTTGGCCGTCTTAAATTTTTTATAATAGATAATAAGTTTGATTTATTTATTCGGATCAATAGGAGTAGTATATTTCTTTATAATATGTCTAAGAGAAGATTCATCTTGTTTGTAATTAATATGCATTTGGTTTTTGTAATAAATGTGTATGTGATTTTTAGTTGTGTGTTCGCTATCATTATTACTTGCTTTGGGGAGGAATATTCTAATTTGTTGGTCTATAAGGTAGTTAGGGAAACCGTTGTTAATTAGTGTTTGTTTAACGTTGTTAAGTTCTTTGAGAAAGAGTAGTCGTGAGGATGAGTTCTGGTGGGCTCTATTTAGAAAGTTTTTTATTACAGCTATTTTGTACCTAAGTGGGCATTCGCTTTTGAAATTAAGGTGGCACGAGTTTTTGCTGGTGGGTTTTTTGTATAATGATGTAATGAAAGTGTTATTGTTGTGTTCAACGAGGATATCTAAGAATGGTAGTTTGTTTTTTTGGCTAAGTTCATATGTAAAATTAAGGATGGAGTTTTTCTCAAATGTGGTCTTAAGTGTCTCTATTTCTTTAATGTTATCAGCTAAAATGAATATAAAGTTAATGAGATAAAATGGAGAATTCACTTCGCTAACTAAAATTTAAAAATACATTAACCCACTAACCTCTTGATGAATGTTATGTTTTTTTTTTCTAATTGACAAT
>CAHIKZ030005072.1:457500-472500 GCA_903632075.3 Acanthosepion pharaonis
TTTTTCTTTTTTATTACTAATACTTTCAATATTTTTAGTCTTTTTTTACATGTCGATGATGCTATTATATTTGTATTATCAGCAAATATGTTACGGATAGAGTTTGGTATGTCTCCATGTGCATTTAAATGAAGCCAAATTCAGCTATGGTCAGAGAGATGTAATGCTAGCCGAAACGCTTCTCTGTGGCCATATCGGTTAAAGGCACTTTAAGCTATATGACGGTTCCGTATAGGATACAGGTTCGATTCCTGTCGGAAGACGCATATTTTCTATGAAAATTTCTCGGGCATTCAGGTCGGTAAATGTTGTCAATACTGTTTATTATAAACAGAACATTTACTTAAATATTTGTTTCTATAAAAAAAAGAATGTATAAACATAAAAATAATTGTCGGACTTTGTCCATTTCATATAGATACATATATAAAACATTCCATATACAAAGTTAAAAGTTAAATAAAATGAATCATTGGTAATGGCTAAAAGTATAGCCGAAAGCGATTGGAAAACATTCGGACAATTTCCATATAATTTAAGTACGCTATAAACCTGTAACAGATTTCCAGGTTAGCAGCTCTTTGTCGTGTTTGATTTTCCTTTCATGTTTTCATAAAATCCGTTCCATTTTGTAGTTGGTTTCCTATTGAAGAGTTTGAAGTTAAATGTTCAGACAGACGCCATTTTCTTTCTCCTCAATTTTTGACAACCGAATCAAGTTGATATTTATCTGCTGCTTTGTTCCACGAAGGAAAGAAAGCAAAAATAAAATAAAATAAAGAGTATTGAAGGTTCGATGCCCACGATTAATAATACCGAGAAGAACAATGCGTATAATTTTATCCAATCGCATGTCTTCTATCTTACATGAGCGCGTGAAAAGATCGCGACGAAACAAACCTCAGCTCTAATTGGATACTAATTGTAAAAACATGATTGTTTCATCTTCAAGTTATTTAAAGCCAGAAAATAATTTTGATGGGTTCTTAATTAACGATCTTTTATACATATTAATATATGTTAAAACATCGGACAGTCGTTTTTATACAGAAAAGATCCTGTTTGCAGCCCAAGGCAGGAAATGACGAAGATTTTTATTACTGGACAAAATATGGCCCGATCACCAAATGCTTTGAATATATCAGCACATTTGATATTTATTTGGATATAAATATGTTACTGTTAGTTGTTCATTATGTTTTGGGCTTAGAGCCACATCACGTTGAAAGTTAAGCAACGTCGAGCCTGGTCAGTACATAGATAGGCATCCTTTTGGAAATACCAGTTACTGTAAGCTTGGATGTGCGGGTGGTATAATAGATAGTGGCTCGGAATTGTTAATCGGAAATCCGAGTTCTAATTCCAGTTGGGTTTGTTATATCTACTTACGTACAAATACAATTGAGGCAGGCATGAATCCATCTCGTCTTATGGGTTAATTAGTAAGATTTTTATTATTTAAACATTTTTATCACCAGAAAAAAAATTCTTGAAGTAAGATGATAAAATTAAAGTGTTTGCTTGATCTATTGATTGCAGTGGGGGACGCCAGGAACCTTATGATGTCAAAGGAAGACTATAAGAAGTCTGGCCAACAAAGGTTAAGCGATCTTTTGCCAGAAACGCTAAACGAGAAGAATCTACATGATCGGTCATAGTAAGTGTGACGTTCACTCCTTACGGAAGCTTGCTCTATACAAAGGGCTTATAGCATCATCACGTTTAAACACCGGATCCCGTAGGTCGATGAAGGTAAGCAACGTCGAACCTGGTCAGTACTCAGATGGGTGACCGCTTGAGAGCACCAGGTGCTGTAAGCTTGGATTTACTGGTGGTGTAGTGGATAATGATTCGGAATTAGTATTCGGGGAGACGTGTTCCAATTCAGGTTGGAATCGTTCTATTTACTTACGCGCAAATACCATGGGAAAGGTATCAATCAACCTATTCCCCCCAAGCTATGGGTTAATTAGTAGCGCTTATATCTATAAATTATTATTTTCTAAAAAATTCTTACAATCTAAAAATGTTTTCTTGTTTTAAATAACCTGCAAAGGGTTGATAAATCGTAAATACCGAATAACCCAACCAATATCCTTGATTCATGTTCTATTTTTTGGTGTCGGGGGATCTACTCAATAAAATTTTCTCCTTGTTTTTTACTATCGATAACACGTTTCTTCTTAGCAGCTTTATCACCTTTCTTGGTTAAAAATCAGATTAAATTAAATTACTTTTTCACACTTGACACGCTGTTTATCTAAGCTTAGATGCTCGCGTTTTACAATGGACAATCGATCGGAACTGTTAATCGGAGAGCCGAGTTCTAATTCCAGCTGAGTTCATTTATACCCCTTACGTATAAAAAAGGCGATCATGTATCTTTCGATACATGACTGATGAGGCAGTTTTTTTTCCCGCAGTAGGTTGCCATTTCTTTCTGCAGTAGGCCAGTTGCCGTCTAAACATATAGAACCCGCTCTGTCCTGCTATTTACCCATAGCTGGGGGAGAATAAAAGAATTCATATCATTCACGAGGGCATTAGGCCGTAAGTGACTAGAATCCGAACTCGGATCTCCGATTCCTCAATCAGAGCTGCTACCCATTAAACGTCAATCGCCATCTTCTGTCATCTTATCAGGGATTTTATTGCATATAAAAATTATGTTGCATTTTTAGAGTAAAATTACCAACAATATGTTTTATATCGATATGGCAATCAATACAACACAAAAAAGTTTTCAAAAGTACATTTTTATAATCAAATTAGCAGCAATACAATTTTGTAAATATATCAACAATATATTTTGATAGCGAAATTCTCAGCAATACATTATATCATCTGCAAACTGTAGATTTAAAAACATAGTTTTGTCCTGAATCTATAAAATTATGTACAAAATATTTGTAGTTGAAGCAGTCATATTGAAACAGTTGCGATGTTTGATTTTAAGAAAGCTGGTTTAATGTGCCATGCCAGATAATGATTTAACGAGACTCCATCTTGCACACTTATAAATCTACAATTGGTCTGTGCAATGAATTTTTCTGCTATATCTAGTCTTATGTGTTGACTATGTTTGCCGTAGTCTTACGCGCAAATACACTTGTGAAAGCTATGAATCCATCTCTTCTCTCCTAGCTATGAGTTAATTATCAAAACTTGTATCACTAAAAACCATTATTATCACCCCCCCCGCAAAAAAAATCAAAAAAATCTGTATACTAATGTTTTGATATCAGTATTAAATAACCCAGAGACGTTAATATTCTGCTAAACAAAAATAAAGAAGTGAACGAGGACACGTTACTCTTCTCGAATAGACGGACCTCGAATCGAAATATTTCAATGTACAAATCATCGACATAATAATCTTAAAACCAATAAAAAACTATTTCTTTTATTTTATTCGTTCATTGATTTTTTTGTTTCTCAAACGTCTGCCTATTGTTGGGACAATATTCATAAAGGTCCTTTAAATTGGTTGATTACTTAATGGCTACCTAATAAAAATCGAGTTTGTCTCCTTCAAGCCCTGTCTAGGGCGTTTTTTTCTTTTACAATTTATTTTCAGTAACATTTTAAATTACAAATATGACTGACGTTTTCTCTCTTTTATTTCGTTTTAACACGGCAGTCGTCTTTTTAAATTGTTATATAATTGGATATACGACAAATATCTGTCCGATTTGTCTTCGATTTTGTATTGTTGAAGTTATTGCTTTTTTTTTTATCGAGATTTACAAAGTCTACATTTCGTTCAGTTTCGCAAAACAACCGATGAAATTGGAATAAGCCGATTTATTTGGAAAAATACTTTAATAATTTCTTTAATTTAAATTAATTTTATAGGATTGATGGTAAACAATATTTTATAAGGATATTTCTTTTTCCTTTATCTTTCTTAAGAGCGAAAAAAATTTTTTTAGAATTTCTTACTCTTGAGCATGCAACATACAACTGGCCATGCGTAAATATTTGTTACTGGAACCAAATTACATCTTTTCAAAATATTTAACCTTGTGATTTGTTTATAGTTCTCGCAGAGGAAGGTCGAACTTGATTCTTGTATACATAAACATCTTAAAGAAAAGATATACATAAACAATATTCCATTTTTTATTAAATAAGTATTTATTTTAATCATTAAATTGTTTTCAAAATAGTGGGAGTATTTTGTATGTTAAATAATAAAACTTTTAATTTTCCCAAGTAAAACCGACAGCACTTTGGACCCCCTTTACCTGTTTCCACTTCTCTCCAAAATTTGGTTTGGATCAATCATTGCATGGGTATTTCAAAGGGTGTGACGAACAGACGGACTAACGGCAGTGACAAAATTTTATATATAGATAATAGTCCCTATATTAATGCGGGGTGGGGACCCAGGGCTCTATCCTTAGACCTGCGTTGTATCTTCATCAACGACCTTTCCACTGCCACCAACTCCCAAACAGATCATTATTCTGATGACGCAACTATTTTTACAGAAGTCCTGGGTATGACGATAAACTACATCCGGCAGCAAAGCCTCTGAAGGGGAGATTGTCGGTTTTGTAAAGCATGGTACAACCTCCTATTTGCTATTTTCCCAGGTCCACTCAGAAACGGGGTGGTAGCACTTGTTAGAGTCATGCCTATGTGCAAACTTTGAACCCCAAAACAGAAATCATGACACTAGGAAAGCATAAAAATATATTTTTTATAGTAAAAATACCAGTAATTGATTTATATATAAAAATTACCAGTAATATATTTTTGTATAGAAATTACGGGGAATAAATTTGAATCCCTCACATCAGGAATCCCTCATATCCGGACTGCCTCATACCCGGAATCCCGCCTATCCGGACATGATTTTGATGTGTATTTTTGAACTATTTGGGTGATATGTAATTGATTTGAAATTTCTGTTTTTCAGGAAATTTACTTTGGATAATTGCTTATGCTTATTTCACCCACCCTAATGGCTTTTATTGCTGCAAAAGATGCTGGGAATAAGAGAAAAGGATGACAACGAGACAAACTTGCAACAAGATAGCGATAAGATGCATGACTGTGATGAAACCTGGATTGAAAGTGAAAAGCTATTGAAACGGTTGCCAGTTTTATGGAAAGAAAGCCAGCATTCAGCCATGATGATTGCGATATCGCACACAAAGTTTAAAAGTGTCTTTCGTTTAAAAAATCAAAGCAAAGCGAAATGTGGAAAAAGTTGAGAATGACATTAGAAGAGAAAGAATCATCATGCAACAGCGATTAAAAAAATCCTCGTTACATTATTTGTTTTGCATAAATGGCATACTTAATTTAATGAATTTTCATTAAAATTACACAATTTATTTCTTTTTATTTAAAATCAATTCCGTTATATTTCACACACCATTAGCTTATTTTGTTTACTATAAAACATTGAAAATAAATGTTAAATCTGATTTCATTTATTTTATTTTAATCTAAATATAACCCCTCATATTCGGACTTTGTAACCAATTACTCATATCCGGAATCCCTCATATCCGGAATCCCTCATATCCGGAATATCTCATATCCGGAATATCTCATATCCGGACTTTGTAACCAATTCCTCATATCCGGAATCCCTCATATCCGGAATTCCTCATATCCGGACTTTGTAACAAATTCCTCATACCCGGAAGGCCTTCTTAGTCCTGTTGTAAGGGATTCTACTGTATTAAAGATTTCTGAGCTTCAGTTACATTCCCACCACCATAATGTAGCTTCCTTGTGGCTTTCTTGTAGTTTCCCCTCTGCTATCCAGAATGTAAGTGTATTACTAGACTGGCAGTTAGGTACCATCGTTTGACTGCTGAAATTTCTAAGTGAAGCGGAAGTTTCATTCTAATGTTTTCTTCTCTCGCACTTCGACCTAGCGGAAATACCTTCCATCTTCCCGCTTTCCTCACAACGAAAATCATCAATTTAAGCGCAACAGTAATTGTCATCATCTGACCCCTTCAATCCTGTTCCTTTATTGTTTCTCGTCAGTAAAGCTTTCTCTGTTTCCTCCACGCTCAGTAACCCCTTACGTATAAAAAAGGCGATCATGTATCTTTCGATACATGACTGATAAGGCAGTTTTTCCCGCAGTAGGTTGCCATTTCTTTCTGCAGTAGACCAGTTGCCGTGTAAACCTATAGAACCCGTTCTGTCCTGCTATTTACTCATAGCTGGGGGAGAAGAAAGGGTATTACAGAGAGTGAAGGTGAGAGAAAATTGTATAACGGGAATTTAATATAAGACATTTAAATTGAGGTATACAGGGTACGTCAATCGCCATCTATCTTTCTGAAACCTGTTGTTTTATTGTACTTTACCATCACTAAAGTCATTTCATTCTTTTTACAGTTGCTTTCTTGAAGCAAAACAATCCAGATACTCTACTATATTTTCCAAGAAATAGGACTCGAGATAAAAGGACCCCCAAAAAACAATCTCGATGAATGGATGTCCCCTCGTAGTGCCACTGTGCCTTGAGAATCAGTTGAGCCTTAAACACACAACTGACCTGAAGTGGAACTCGTACATACCATCCATCGCTAAAGATGCAAGTAAAATGGTCGTCTCCCTGTACCGCTCCACTAAGTATCTGACGTCTCATGCTATTCTTTACCTTTAAAAGACCCAGATCAGGCCGAAAATGGAGTACTGTTGTCATATTTGGGTGGGAGCAGCCAGTCCATTGCAGCTGTATTAAGTTACAGTCAGCGCCGTCTGTCAAACCCTCTGCATTAGCAGAGAGGAACCCGGACGAAGCTTTGCCGAAGGGCAAGGTTTCGTTCGGGGAGGTTGACAAGGAAGGCTATATTTTTGGCCGGGCCTATGGGCTCGGATGACCCACAATAAGCTCGGCCTTGTGCCACATGCAATCCCACGTGGGGGGATAGCTGAATATCGCAGCCAGTCCACACCTAGTCACGGCAGATTTGTTTTTCGATATTTCATTTTTCTCTGCTTGTAGATAAACTTTATTTAAACAGCTCAGACAGGTGTATTTGTTTTTTTTTCTCCTTAAAAGCTGACGCTTAATTCGTTTGAGCGCGCGCGGCTTAGCACTAATCCTCCATAAATTTTCATTAATCTATCACCGGGATAAATATACGTTTGATTTGGATGTTTGTATACAGCGATAAGGGCGGAGGGTTGTTAGGGTGAATCTCCAGAATCCTGTTGTGACAAGTTCACATGAGAGATGGAACCCAATCATTCCAAACGACGGAAAATAGAAATAAAATCCCAGGCGCACACTCAAGAGAAAATAAAATGCGATACTACACATTCTATGGTTAGTGTACTAAGTTTACCAAAAACCCACTGATATTTACCGTATATACCTGCTTATCATCCGACTTTTGAAACCTAATTTAGAAGCTAATTTAAAGGGGTCGCATCATACACGATATATAAAATTAGCATATGTACTGCTGGCTACGCAGTTGACCAAACTATATATCCATTTACAGTAGTCAAAAAGTACAGCTGTATTTAAAATAAATATCGTGCGTTACACGATTATATAAGGTATTTCAAAGAAAGATTACAAGGAATATGATAGTGATTTCTTTTTTTTCACCTCAAGCAAGGCGGGAATGCCACTCGTACGCAGGGTATTACAGTGAAGGTGAGAGAAAATTGTATAACGGGAATCGATGAATGGATAAAAACTGAACATCTTTATAGGTAATCAAATGAAAGGATATTAGAAAGTGGGGGGGTCAGTTTTGTATTGTTATTTAGTATTAAACCCATCCCCCTTTTCTTGGCCAGTGTATATGCTATCCATTTCTATAATCTAGACAGGATTTAAGTAACTAAAAAAAATATATTAGGTCAGTTTGTTATATATACCGTATATACCCGTGTATAAGGCGACTTTTGAATCCTAATTTTGAAGCTAATTTTAAGAGGGTCGCATCATACATGCGATAATAATTAGCGTATGTACTGCTGGCTACGCCATTGACCAAACTATATATCCATTTACTGTAGTCAAAAAGTACGGCTGTATTTAAAATAAACATCGCGCGTTACACGATTATATAAGGTATTTCAAAGAAAGATTACAAGGAATATGATAGTGATTTTTTTTATTTTTTATTTTTTTAATCATTTCACCCCAGGCAAGGCGGGAATGCCACTGGTACGCAGGGGATTACAGAAAGTAAAGGTGAGAGAAAATTGTATAACGGGAATCGATGAATGGATAAAAACTGAACATCCTTATACATAATCAAATGAAAGGATATTAGAAAGTGAGGGATCTGTTTTATATTGTTCTTTAGTATTAAACTTATCCCCCTTTTCTTGGCCAGTGTATATGCTATCCATTTCTATAATCTAGACAGGATTTAAGTAACTTCTAAAAATATATATTATAGATCAGTTTGTTATATATACCGTATATATCCGTGTATAAGGCGACTTTTGAAGACCTAATTTTGAAGCTAATTTTAAGAGGGTTGCATCATACATGACATATAAATTGGCGTATGTAGTCAAAAATTACGGCTGTATTTAAAATAAACATCGCGCGTTACACGAGTATATAATGTATTTCAAAGAAAGATTACAAAATTCAAGGAAAATGATAGTGATTTTTCTATTTTTTTATTTTTTCATCCTTTCACCGCTAGCAAGGCGGGAATGCCACTGGTATGCAGGAGATTACAGAGAGTGAAGGTGATAGAAAAGAGTTTAACGGGAATCGACGAATGGATAAAAACTGAACTGCGTTCAAGAAGATAGAAAATGGCGATTGACGATGCATTTAAGTTTTTGGAGATTGTAGTTATCAGGGAAGCAAGGAAACGAAATGGAGTTCCACAGATGGGAAGTGCGAGAAAAGAAACTATTAGAGTAGAATTGGCGGTCGTATTTAGGTATTTCAATTGTAAATAATTGAAAAGTCACAGGTAACCGTATCACGTCGGCGAGAAAGTGATTGAAGTCGAAATCTCATGTAAAAGATCGATTACATTTGTCTTTGTATTTTTGTTTATTTTATTATCTCAGCCCTAATCAAGTCGGGAATGTCGCGATTACGCAAGGAGATACAGGGAATGAAAGTGAGATTGAGTATAGAGGGGATTGTGGAAAGGATAAGAGATTATAGAAGATACAAGATGGAGACTGACGTTGCTTTTAATTTTTGACGATTTTAGTTATCAGGGAGGACAGGAAAGGGAGTTCCACAGTCGGGAAGTGAGAGAAAAGAAACTGTTGAAGTCAGAGCGATAAAAGTAGAGATATATAAATAATTAAATTATTCTGTCTTGGCACCGGCTTTCCAAAATCTCTTTGAGTGAGAGAAGCTGTGAGTGAACAAGTAAGAATGAAATCATCTAATTTAAATAGACTTTATTTTCCACTTAGAATTAGGCGCGCTATTCAAAACGTCAAACCGTCCACAGTTTCTCTATGAACGATTAAGCAAATTATTGCTATCACAGCTTATAAGTTATGATATGGGTGCACGCCTTTCTTTTTTCAACAGTGCTAATTACGTCTACCGGCCTGCAATTCGAAAGGCTTAATAATGAAAATGCCCTTTCAGGCAGGCTTCAAACCAGCGTCCTCATTTGTAAGAGGAAATACGCTGGAGCAGATCTTGGCTTCCCCTTCAAACCGGGAAGCAGCTACGAAACAAGCCCGATAACAGATTTTCTTTATTAAGTCTCTCGAATGCGCAGCTCTGTAGACGGAATTTGAATTGCTAAATAAAAAAAAAATGCTAAAAGAAACAGGACGTTTACTCAAACATGGCTATACACAAACAGTGCTTGGAGTAATTTCAAAGATGTAAGATTTTTCTAAATAAAAATTATATATTTTTATTCCAGAAATAAATCTGTAGAAATCAAAAAAAATCTTTCCTGTGGTTAAAATAAATCCAAGAGTGAAAAAAAAAAAAAAAAAAAAATGCCGTTTCGCAAGATTTTTTTTCAGTGAGGTTGCATATTATCGTTACATCAAAATCGTGCAAAATCATTTTTAGCGAAAATAACTTTTGCCACTGTAACCCTGGAGAGCTTTTGAAATCCTTGGAGAAATGAAAACCAAAGATTGGTGTCAAAAGTCAGATTTCTTAAACTCGGAAGAGTTCCTGAGAAATTGGCTGCTCAATCTAATGGGAATTCAAAGGAAAAGTAGATATTCTCTGAAGTATTGCATTTATATGAGTTTTTCGTGAGCGACCATTTTGGAAGCTGCAAAAAAAAAAAAAGAAAAAAGATTTGCAATCAAAATGGAGGCACCAAAGACGACAGTCTATAATAATTTGCGAATGGCATTTTTTTCTGCTTCAAGTCGCTAATATTGATTCAAATCAGAAACAGAAAATTTATAATCAAGAATTTTGTAGTTTTAGGAAAGTGATCAGAAATTTTATATTTAATTGGAACTTTTTGCCCTCATAATGGCTGATGCTTCGTTTGCCGATATTTTGTTCTGCATTTTCTTTTATATAGGCTCCGCTTGATTCAGCTATGTATCTATACTATTTAATATATTCTACATTGCATTCGGTAATGGGCACATGGCCGAGTGGTTAGAATGTTCGCATTCTGACCATTAGACCCGAGTTCAAATCTCACCATGGGACTTACTGTTATCACATTATCGGCTGATCGATCACAGCATGCGGCACCTTCGGAAAGTGCCTGAAAAGCATACCAAAACATCTTAGTGAAATTGGGTAGTGAAATTTGGAGGTCGTAGATAGCTGTACTAGCACGAAGTCACCAGTCATCGTGGCCGAGGGCTGGAGCGTGGTTGTTCAAATTGTTGATCACGCTATTTTCCAAACTACAGTTTTGATCGGCATAATTATTATATAAACCACGGTGGATATTGAATAAACACAAATGCGCCTGAGATGGGATTGGCTAGCTGCCCTAGTAGACGGGTAACCTCGAATACGAGTGGCCAGTTATATTGTATTCGGTATAAAATTCATTATGTCCTTTGTTCTATTCGTTAAAGTTTTCACTAAATGCCCCATTTCATTCATCATTGTCTCCTTGTTACTTAGTATATTCTAAATTTTATTCGGTAGAAATGGCAATTTCATTCGCCCCTTTATAACTGACACGTGAAGAATCTTTCAGCTACATGACATCGCAAGGTTACCATAATGTTTTGAAAACGTTGAAGATGAGCAATATATTGATGGTTAATATAAGAGGTAAGATTCGTGCAATATCGGTGGATTAAATGAAAACCATTTGATTTAAATCTCATTAAGTTTTTTTTCCAGTTTTCTGCTATCTGAATTACATCATATATAAATATGATATATATCAACCGTGTGAGATATTCACTGGGCGCATTGGGACGCTAATATGGATTAATATAGGTTGTACCTGGAACATAAAAGAGAAATTAAAACATTATCATCGGGGAGCATTATACTTTAACAATCAGTAGATGGTGGACTTGGCTCTCCTTAATTCTGTAGCATAAAACATCTGTCTATATTTCTGAGATGAGGTATTATGTACACTATTTACATTATTCGGACTATTGTCCTCATCTTTGCTGCCATATTTATTACAACGTTTAGGCCTTTCAGTATCTGTCTATATTTCTGAGATGAGGTATTATGTCCACTACTTACATTATTCGGACTATTGTCCTCAACTTTGTCGCCATATTTATTACAACGTTTCGGCCTTTCAGTATCTGTCTATATTTCTGAGATGACGTATTATGTCCACTACTTACATTATTCGGACTATTGTCCTCAACTTTGTCGCCATATTTATTACAACGTTTCGGCCATTCAGTATCTGACTCTATTTCTGAGATGAGGTATTATGTACACTATTTACATTATTCGGACTATTGTCCTCAACTTTGTCGCCATATTTATTACAACGTTTCGGCCTTTCAGTATCTGTCTATATTTCTGAGATGAGGTATTATGCACACTATTTACATTATTCGGACTATTGTCCTCAACTTTGTCGCCATATTTATTACAACGTTTCGGTCTTTCAGTATCTGTCTATATTTCTGAGATGAGGTATTATGTACACTATTTACATTATTCGGACTATTGTCCTCAACTTTGTCGCCATATTTATAACAACGTTTCGGCCGTTGTACGCTCCGGCCTTCTTCAGGTGTAAGCTAACCATTATTTGATCTGATTATTTGATCTAAAAATCTTATTGTCATTTCCTGCCTTGGGCCTGTCAACTAGATTTTTACTGTATAGAAAACAACACAAAGAAGTCTCGATACGTTTCATCGTACTGTAGAAAGTACAGTCAATTAAATACCCTTTATTTTTCGAAATCAAATTTTCCCATTGATTTACTTAGTGTTATGTCGAATGTCGAACAGAACCCTTTATTTCGCTCACTCGGGTAGACTGTTCTAGTTCCACGTGCCATGTTTTTAATGGATGTCAGTTATCAGTTATGTGACACATGGCACAGTGGATAAAGGCATTTGTTAGATCCAGTGACAGGACCCAAAGAGTGTGAGTTCAATTCCCGGTTAATGCAGTGGAGAACTTGGAGAAGGGAATTAACAGGAGATAAAGGTGTGAAATCTTCCATGTATTAATTTCAACTATTCTTATTAATAACTGCATTGTTTCTTTCCAAAAAAGGCGTCAAAATTAATTAGAAGCGACTTCTTTTGAAAATAGACAAAGAATGGCATCTTGGTGTTATCAAGTGCTTGTAAAAAAGGGTTTAACTTTCAAAGATATTCATGCTGACATGGTTGCTACATTAGGAGATCACAATCCAGCTTTAAAAATGGGTAGCGGAATTTAGGAGGAAAATGGAAAGTCTTGAATATGAACTATGGTTTTCTTGAACGTTTTCTAAGGCAGGATGTGTGTTGCGTTCATCAATTTGTGACACGGAAGATTCACGATAGGTTAATCTGTGTGGTGGAAGTTTAATTATATGTTCAAATGTGTGACGGACCTTTAACTATACGTTCAAGTATGTTTGTAAGTTTAAGTGTAGTTTCAGTTGTGTGACAGTAGTTTAACTATAGGTTCAAATGTTTGGCAGAAGTTGAACTGTAGGTTCAAGTGTGCCGTGGAAGTTTAACTGTAGGTTCAAGTGTGCCGTGGAAGTTTAACTCTTGGTTCAAGTGTGCCGTGGAAGTTTAACTCTAGGTTCAAGTGTGCCGTGGAAGTTTAACTGTAGGTTCAAGTGTGCCGTGGAAGTTTAACTCTTCTTCAAGTGTGCCGTGGAAGTTTAACTGTAGGTTCAAGTGTGCCGTAGAAGTTTAACTGTAGGTTCAAGTGTGCCGTGGAAGTTTAACTCTTCTTCAAGTGTGCCGTGGAAGTTTAACTGTAGGTTCAAGTGTGTCGTAGAAGTTTAACTGTAGGTTCAAGTGTACCGTGGAAGTTTAACTGTAGGTTCAAGTGTGCCGTGGAAGTTTAACTCTTGGTTCAAGTGTGCCGTGGAAGTTTAACTGTAGGTTCAGAGTGTGTGCCGTGGAAGTATAACTGTAGGTTAAACTTCACGGCATTTTGAAATGGGAACTATGGCACACTATGTTAATTTCCACGGCACACTCTAGGTTCAAGTGTGCCGTGGAAGTTTAACTCTTGATTCAAGTGTGCCGTGGAAGTTTAACTCTAGGTTCAAGTGTGCTATGATATAAAAAAACGGATGGAAACCTTGGTGTACCTGTTGTCGCTGTAGTGACTGCTACGTGGAGACTTTTACGCGGTAGGTTTGCTAACGGCATACCTAAACGCTTTTGAGTTATTCTTCATTCAGACAAGTTGCCAACCAAAGTTGGGGAGTTCAGTTCTCCTACAATCAAATCAAAAGATGGGAAGAAAAAGAAGCGATGGATTCATAACATTACAAAGCCTATCTGTATTAAATGCAACGAAGCAGACTCGACTGGAATTTGAACTCGCCATGTCAGTTATACATTCCGTGGTGATAAGCAGACAAAAAGCTTGTGTAACAGTGGCTAATACATCATTTAATAATAAAAAAAAAGTCTTATCGCCATTTCCTTCCTTGGGCCTGTCAACTAGATTTTTTCTGTATAGAAAACAACACAAAGACGTCTCGATACGTTTCATCGTACTGTAGAAAGTACAGTCAATTAAATACCGTTTATTTTTCGAAATCAAAGTTTCCCATTGATTTACTCGGTGTTATTTATGGCGGGCATCGAACCTGCACTTTTTTGTTTGCTTTGTTTCCTTCGTGGAACAAAGCAGCAGATAAATATCAACTTGATTCGGTTGTCAGAAATTGAGGAGAGAGAAAATGGCGTCTGTCGGAACATTTAACTTCAAACTCTTCAAGAGGAAACCAACCACAAAATGGAACGGATTTTTTTGAAAATATGAAAAGAAAAATCAAACACTACGAAGAGCTTGTAATCTTTAACTTCGTAACTGGAAAACAAAGACACGCATTATATCATCTTACATTTAGTAAAGAGTGTAATATCATATATATATATATATATATATATATATATATATATATATGTGTTTTTTATAAAAAAATAGCTAAGAATAAGCAAAATTTATATGGCATTTTTAAAAAAGCTAAAAAAGAACAATCAGTTTCGTCACAGCCTTATCAATTTTATTTCTGGGATATAAAAAATATATAAGCGTGTAACTTAAATTAATATAACGAATGGAATGGTAAGAAATGGATTTCAAGAAAGCTAGATTCCAGTAGCATTCAGACGGTGTAAGCGTCACCCTCTGTTTACAAATGGAAGGCCCACGGGATCTGATATACAAGGACTCTGGAACCTTGACGTGATATGAGGTGTGGGACCTTGATAAAATCGAAAAACGGTCCGCACTAAAATCAAAAACACATTTCCTGCTATTTATTACATCCTCAGCTACAGCAGAGCCAGAAGTATTGATTAATTGGCTTTTCCTGGTATCCGGGTTCAAAATCATTGGGAGTGTTGTTTTATTCTCAAATCCAAACGTTCGGACGTCCACCCTATGTAGTCGAG
>CAHIKZ030005072.1:477500-512500 GCA_903632075.3 Acanthosepion pharaonis
ACTGAAACGTTTCTCTTTTAAGCAGATGTAAGATGAAATCAGAAACAATTCTATCAGCACTTATTTTTACTACATGTTCAGTTTCGAACTATGACATTTTATATTCTCATTTCAAAGAGTCCTGGGTATGACGATAAACTACATCCGGCATCAAGGCTTCTAATCGGGAGATTGAAGGTTTTGAGGTGCGGGGAACCATCTCATAATTGCTATAGTTTCTAGGTCGACACTTAAGTGAGGTGGTAGCTCCTGTTAGGGTCCTAGCTATGGGCAAGTAGTGCAAACAAAAACAGAACATGAAAGCACAAAAATGCAATTTTATAGACTGACCAATAATACATTTTGTCTGTAGTTCAAGACATACAATTACGTTTAAAATATATTTAGTTGTAGCTATAAAATTGTTCAACTGTTTAGACTTCGGCATTAAATAAACGCTAGAGGTTGATATGCCACGAAACCAATGATTCCCAACATGGGATATATGCCCCACCGGTGAAGCATGGTAATATTTTGGTGGGGCACTCGTAGGATGTGCACCCTTTGGCTTACTATACCAACAGCATCAGGGGCAATTCGAGAATGAGCTATTAACAGTGAATTGCTTTCTAGTGAGCGCAAATTTCATTTTGCATTATTATTTCACGATTAAAATGACCAAATGTTACCCATAATAATAATAATGGACTATTCCATACTTAATAAATACTGCGCCTAGTAAGAGTAGGCAAGGAGTCAGTCGTTCACTTTTGAACCGACTGCACGGTTAAACTCTCTTCCTACGGGCGGGAGGAACCCGAAGGAGGCTACACCGAAGGGCGGAGTCTCCTTCGGGGAGGTAAAACCGGCCCAGAACCCGTTTATACGGGTTCAAATGGGCTATTTTTTGGCCGAGCCTAATGGCTCGGGAATTCCCACGTTAAAAAGGCCTTGTGCCACATGACACCCTCGTGGGGGGTGACTGAATATTGTCAGTCGTTCACTTTTGAACCGACTGCACGGTTAAACTCTCTTCCTACGGGCGGGAGGAACCTGAAGGAGGCTACGCCGAAGGGCGGAGTCTTCTTCGGGAGGTAAACCGGCCCTGAACCCGTTTATATGGGTTCAAATGGGCTATTTTTGGCCGAGCCTAATGGCTCGGGAATGCCCACGTTAAAAAAGGCCTTGTGCCACATGACACCCTCGTGGTGGGGTGACTGAATATCGTCAGTCGTTCAACTCTGAACCGACTGTTCGGTTCAACTCTCTTCCTACGGGCGGGAGGAACCCGAAGGAGGCTACGCCGAAGGGCGGAGTCTCCTTCGGGGAGGTAAAATGGCCCAGAACCCGTTTATACGGGTTCAAATGGGCTATTTTCTGGCCGAGCCTAATGGCTCGGGAATTCCACGTTAAAAAGGCCTTGTGCCACATGACACCCTCGTGGGGGGGGGGTAACTGAATATTGTCAGTCGTTCAAGTCTGAACCGACTGTTCGGTTAAACTCTCTTCCTATGGGCGGGAGGAACCCGAAGGAGGCTACGCCGAAGGGCGGAGTCTCCTTCGGGGAGGTAAAACCGGCCCAGAACCCGTTTATACGGGTTCAAATGAGCTATTTTCTGGCCGAGCCTAATGGCTCGGGAATGCCCACGTTAAAAAGGCCTTGTGCCACATGACACTCTCGTGGTGGGGTGACTGAATATTGTCAGTCGTTCAAGTCGATCTCGGTCGACCGGCTGATCGGTTGAACTCTCTGCCTTCGGGCGGGGAGGAACTCGAAGGAGGCTACGCCGAAGGGCGGATTCTCTTTCGGGGAGGTAAACCGGCCCTGAACCCGTTTATACGGGTTCAATGGGCATATTTTTGGCCGAGCCCACGGGCTCGGAGATCCCACGTTAATCTGGCCTTGTGCCACATGATGCCCACGTGCGGGTGGACTAAATATAGTCAGTAGTGTCAGTCAGTAGTTCAAGTCGATTCAAGAGTCGAGTCAGAGGCAGTCCGAAACAGAGTCGCGTTCAGGCAATTACTGCAAGACATTGGAATAGTGATACTCGTCGAGACTACATTGTTCTCTCTACTAAACCTGATTGTTCATACTAACACTTCTACTTCTCTGTATATATTCCTGTTTGTAATATATCTATGTTATTCCATACCTGTGTTCGAGTTCTTCTTTATTGGTTCTACCGTGGACTATCACCAGGGTACAAGGAACCGGACTATAACAACAAATATATTACAGAATAAGCTTTCATTCAAATATTTTATATTTCTGACTTTCACTTCTCCATTATATGTTTTGAAACTATATATTTAAATATATTAGTTTTTAATTTTTTTTCTCTTTCATGGACGCCATGGTCTTTGGAGGCTTGTTTAGAGACCAAGTTAATCTCCTTTTAAGATTCCTTCACGTGAATTGCAATAAGAGTTTAAATATGTAAGAATTAAATATTACAGTGGTGGGAGGCACCAGCATTTTCGAAATACCAAAGTGGGGCGTGGCCTAAAATCGCTTGGTAACCACTGCACTAAACAAAATCAACCAACTAACATGATAGAACGCGTTCATGACATTAATGCATATAAAATAACACAATTTCTTCAATCAAAGCAAAATACAATTTCAAAAAAAGTACGTCCTAAAACACATGTATCACCGCCTCTAACAATCATGTCCCCACAAACATGTATAATCGCAATATAACATATCGTTTTTTTTTTATTTTTCAAAGCTCCTCAAAAAAAATATTTCGACATTAAATGACCCATAAGGAAGTGATATGCCGTTCAACAAACAAACAAATCCAATACATTTCTAGAGTCGGCATATTCTTGTCTTTGGTAGTTGTCAAGCGGAAAGTCCTTCCTTATACGCGTTAATATTTTTTTTCGCATTCTAAAGGTGAGATTCTTTTGTAGGTGTTTATTTAATGCGACGTAAATCTGGTGATTTCACGGAAACTAAAATGTTCAGTATGATTTCACTGTAAACCTGGGCAACATATGCACATGCAATACATTAGGATTTATTGCAAGAATCGAAAATCAAGAATATAGTAACTAAATACATGGCAACTTAACAACCCGAAACCCTAAGACTATTGGAGCAAAGTATCGGTCTCTCGATGAATAGGAAGTAAATAATCTATTACAAATGGCTGAAAAACTATTACTGCCTATTGCCTCGGTGATCATTTGGAAATCGTTCGGCGTATACTGGTGCAGTAAAGACAATTTTATGTGCAAAGAAATATCTTGTTAATTCTACATCATGGCGGCACTCGTTTCCCGTTTCGACACGCAGCAGGCTTTCGTGAAACGGTGAGGAAAGATATTCCACTGATTTCTCTGGAGATGTCAACTCCGGAGTATAACATATTTTGCTTTTATTTATTATTTCTTATCTCATGCAAGGTCCACAACATCGAAAAATTCCTCGATACCGTGAAACAAAATCGGCATCTTTTCATGAATGGAAGCACAATTTCACTGAAAGGCTGTGGAAGATCATGTGGCGCCAGAAAATATGGTTTGATGACACTAATATTGAACTTCTATTAAAAAAATATTAAGAAATAAAACTGGAACAAATCGGTTTCATTTCATGCTGGGTTGCGCAATTTCGCAGAAAGGTAGTGGAAGATCATGTAACGCCAGCGAAGATGCTTTGATAACACTAATATTGAATTTACATTTAAATATTATAGAATAAACTGGAAGAAAATTTGCTTCTTTTCATGCAGGAATGTGCAGTTTCTCTTAAAGGCAGTGGAAGATCGTGTGGCGCCAGGGAATATGTTTTTATAACATATTGAATTTATATTAAAAATATAATATAATGCTGGAATAAAATCGGCTAATTTTCATTCTGGAAGGCGCAATTTCGCTGAAAGAAAGTGGAAGATTATGTAACGCCAGGGAAAATGCTTTGATGACAAGGTTATTGAATTTATATTAAAAATATTATAAAACAATAGCGGAAGAAAATCGGTTTCTTTTCATTATAGAATGTATAATTACGCTGAATATCAGTGGAAGATCATGTATGTCCTTGATGACACGAATATTGAATTTATATTAAAGATATTATAAAATAATACTAGAAATTCTGACATTTTTTAAAAAAATAAAAACTATTAGAGCCTTGTTGTTGATTTCCCCACGGAACAACTAACAGATCAATACATAAATAGCAGGCTTGTAGCTTTCAGTACCTCAAAGTTTTAACCTACTATCATTTCATCATCTCCATTCAGACTGAGGTTTTCCAGGCACAACGAACGTCCCCACCCGGAATAGAACTCCATACTTTAAATGTCTGTTATCTCACAAATTCAATTTATATCTGAAGTGTGATGTTGCAAAATGGCCCGCTGATTGTGCCGACCCAGTAAATATCTGATTCCTTCATCCATGTTTTATTTTGACATGAGTAAGATTAAACTAAAAAGGTGTATTGTTACCATATCAAATCTCACTTTCTAGACTTGATATGTTTCAAAATGGACACACACAGTCTTGTGTGGCCAGGGAGACTTATTTTCCGCTTGGCAAACACTTTTCTTTAGACGGAAAGTTGAAGGTCTGTTGCTATTCCATCACTGTTGCCATGGAATACGTTCAAATCAGAACTAGTCTTCAGTATCACCAGTTCAGAACTTTATTGCTGGGGTACGTTATGCCACATCGGCGAAGTCAAGTCAGCCTTATTTCCTCCTGTGCCAAA
The DNA here is from genome assembly GCA_903632075.3 of Acanthosepion pharaonis. Classification (NCBI taxonomy): domain Eukaryota; kingdom Metazoa; phylum Mollusca; class Cephalopoda; order Sepiida; family Sepiidae; genus Acanthosepion; species Acanthosepion pharaonis. Next base: position 482,209 of record CAHIKZ030005072.1, read on the forward strand.
CGTAAGAAAGTTCCTCTCAGACAGTTTTTGACCAAGAACTACGACTTTATGAAACAATCTCTCGCATGGTTGCTTCCCTGAAAACTTCATTTTTAAACTCAAAATTCGAGCATTATCGTTCCTCCTTGTTCTCAAAATCTTCATTTTTTAGTTTCTTTTTTGTTTCACATTACACACCTTATTCAGCATTATTGATTATAATCTTCTATCTTGAGTGACTCTCAAGCCCAGTATTAAATGGAATTTTTTATATATAAACACATATCTGCAGTTATTTGTCAGCTATGATTTTTTTTATTATTATCGACGGTTTTAATTAGATTTTTAAAGCAATGATGATCTTTCAATTGTTATCAATTCTTCCCGACGGGGGCCACAGACAAAAATTCAATATAAAAGAACCATGATGATTTTAAACTCGGTATTGATTAACTGGCAAAGGAAACAGATCCTTGTCAGCTCTGCTTCCGTCATCCACATGAAGTGTACATTTAGTGTATTCCAATAATTTTGCCAGTTTATATTACTTTTTAAAATTCAGTTTTAGAGGCATTGATATAGAAACATCGTTAGTAGCATTGTCTAGATCAGGGGTCGGCAACATTTTGGAGAAATCGAGCCAGACAGCTATGCAGTGACTTGGAGGCTGGCCATGGCATCAAATTTACTATAATAAATTGTCTCGACCTCAGACCATTCCGTCCAAAAGGCTGTCTTGGTCTGGAAGTTTAAAGAAAAGAACAGAAAGTTAATGTTATATTATTTAAACAAGATTCCTTATTTTACTCCAGGAATAACAGATTAACAAAATGCAAATTCCTTACTAGAAGCAGTTAGAAATGGCAAATTCTTTAATTTGTTTCTGCTTATTGTTCAATAACTTCTCTACATCAGGTGAAGTATTTGTTGATGACAGGAGCAAAACATCATCGAGATACTCATCCGCAAACCTTGTTCTCAAACGACTTTTGGTAAATTTCATTTTCTAAAAAAGTTCTTCACAAGCATATGTACTTCCAAATAAAGATGTTGTCATTTTCGCATCTTGCGCTGAGCAAAACGTATTTCTTGTAGAAGTCAGCAGTGAATTCGGAATTAAATTTTTATTCAGAAAAATTCGACGCATTGTCAGTCAATTCCAACAGATGTCGTTTTTCTGCCATTTGCTCCACAAAGGAATTAGATAATTAGTGTACAGGTATAAAACTGGCGTGCCGGACAAAAATCGTTCGCGGACCGGATGTGGCTCGGGGGCCGGATGTGGCCGGGGGTTGCTGACCCCTGGTCTAGATGATCTAGAAGAGCAGTGGAATTGGTAATAGTATCTCCAGTGATAGTTGATACCTGTCACTGTTCTTCTTCTTTGTACCGTGTTCCTTGAAGACGTGTGCGATCATGACCCTCCACATCTTCTTTTCTTTGTAGCCTGTAATAAGTATTGTCTTTTTTCTTTCTCCCAAACCTTTTCCCGTCTATTTACTGAAGCTCATTATTATTATTATTACTATTATTATTATTATTACTATTATTAATATTACTACTATTATTATTACTATTATTATTATTATTACTATTATTATTATTATTACTATTACTATTATTATTATTATTACTATTATTACTATTATTACTATTACTATTATTATTACTATTATTATTATTATTATTATTATTATTACTATTATTATTATTCGCGCCGTGTTCTTTCCAGACGTTGGAGATTTAATGTACTAATAAATTTTGTCTTTTTGTTATTTCTCAATTTACTCATTCTTCTTATATGAGCTGTGTTCCTTCAAGAGGTAGGCCACCATGACCCTCCACATCTTCCTGTCACTTGCAGTTATTAATAATTTGCCGACCTCTGGTCTAGATGATGGAGATAAGCTGTAGCATTGGTATTAGTGTTTACAGTGAAAGTTAATACCTTTCAACGTTTTTGCAAGACAACCGACTTGATGACAAAGTAAAATCTAGATGATGTTCGTCGAGAGAAGTTCTCAATATGTCGTCAAGGGTGAGGACAAAGAGGTGAGAGGCTGTCACACCGAAATATTCCTTTTTTATGTCGAAGGAAGCTAGTATCTTCGTCTGGGGAACAAACCAAAGATTTGGCATTTCTGTATAGCAGGGGGTGCCATATTACAGAAGGAACATGTCTATTTTCCCCTATGAACAGATTCGAAGATTTTAGAGAAACCTACAAAAACTAAGGCGGCTCGTAGATTCTTTACCATGACGCTCTCAATAATCAACAGAACAGTCAGGGTTTCTCCAACAGTTGATCTATCTTTTTTGAAAGTCATTTTGATTTTTTCCGAGCACCTTTTTTACATGAAGCTGTATTCTGTTGAGAAGCATTGCGTTGTAAATTTTTGCTGCAATATGGTTAACCTGTGATTCCTATATAATTTCTTTGCCGTTCCTAGATTGCCTTTCCTGAATTCTACCAGGAAGGCTCAAAACAAACACAGGTGAATCAATAAAATCAGTCGAATCTTTGACATATATAGGAAGCGAGAAAAAAATCTACTGAAAAGTATGTGAAAAGTCGCATAGCTAAAACCTGAGCTGGCTTAAATTAAATGGATGTACCATAATACCCCATGTATAATACGCGAGGTAAAAAGGCAAACATTGCCAAGAGTTATAAAAGATAGGAATTTTTTGTGAGCCATGATGGCCTATTCCTTAAAAGAAGACAGCAAATAAAAGAATACGATGCCCTAATACGTGTTTTAATACGGACAGTCCTTGAGCTCGATTTTCCCCTCCTTGAAACAAGAACACTATTTCCGTGCGATTCTGTTGGTAATGAAGTCATCTTTGTACACAGCACAAATCTTTGTGAACTTGATTAAAAGCAAAGAGAAGATGTCGAACAAATTCATTCTTGTCTAATCTAAAGAGGTATCTAATCTGAAATCAAATTTCAGTAACGTTAGACAATAGTTTCACAGAATGACAAGATTTGCTAACGGGCATAGAATACTACAAGAGATTATTCTTCGATATCATTCACAGAACATCAGAAAAAAAGGAATTAATTTCTGCAACAACCTTATATAATTCCTTTTGCATCCCTACAAAGGTAGTCAAAAGGAGCTAAGTCAAGAGAATATGGTGAACGAAGCAGAACTTCCCGGCTGAGTTCTTTAATTGCACCAACACACTGGCAAGACTTACCAGTAAGAAAATCAAAGTACTATAGACTGGCCTGAAAATTCTCCTGATTTAAATGCAATCGAGAATCTGTGGTCAATCAGCAACGAACGATTTAGTGGAATGGACATACGAAGTACTGACTTGTGCATATTTCATTGGAAAAATACGAACAAACGTAAATAATAACGGTATTATTCCTTTTGTTCCAGTTAATCTGCGCAAGGGTGTAAATATCGTCTTATACACGGAAATATACGGTATATTGTTGTAGCATACCTACAGCCGATAAAAGGTATGTCCCCATTCATATAAACACAGTAGTAAACTGCAGTTGGAGATTCGTTTCCAGCTGTGCTGGTCAGAGAAGATCCCCAGACGAGGCTATGTCGAAAAGCAGAGTCTCGTCTCGGCAAACAGCTACACGACCCCGTTTTATACGGGGTCTACGGGGAATTTTTGGCTGAGCCTACGGGCTTAGATACCCCAGATTAAAATCGGCCTTGTGCTACATCTGACCGCGTGGGGTGGTTGATAGATATCTCCCAATTGCAGATTCATTGTGAAATTCACTTGACTCATTTCTAGCAGTTGACCACTTATTCTACGCGCCGCTGGCGAATCTTATATGTGTTATTCTTGTTCTAAGTGTTATTATTCGTTACCAACCTTCGTGTGATATTCTATTCAGTAACCTTCCCTAGGTTACAAAATATGTGTAAAGCACTAATAGAAAACAAAGTCTATATCTCTCTGATTTTCATTTATTTCATTTCGTTCTGCTTTTATAACATAGGTGTGATTGTGAAGGCAAATTTTCGACGATGAATACTCACTTACTGATTCAAGGTTTGAATATCGACCCATGTTTGGTCTCGATGCTTGATGACCACCTTACGCCTTGCCAAATCTTTGATGAATGGTTTTACGCAGAGGGGCGGGAATTTCCTCGAATATAAGTCAGAAATCATAATTAATTTGACTGAAATGTTGAAAGGGAATAATGGCGACTCGGTGATAAAACATCGTCGGGCATTAGAATCCAAAACGAGACAAGCAGTCAGCCGTGCGTAGCATTTGCCGCCATTCTGTGTTTATATTGTTAAAAGACGTTACACGGTCGAGCGATGAGAGAATTGACATCTTGATTTGCACTGATGCCTAAGCCAAAATTTGACTGATGAAAGCTATGGCTACTCTGACAGTGACCAATTCTGATATAACTTGCAATTCTCTTTTTTTATTCTACAGGGTATGTAATAACTGTTCTAATAGTGACAACTAAAGATAGCAGAAGCCACTTTAAGTTTTTGCTATAGAAACTGACATTCCGATGGCTGTAGAGATGTAGTTGCGAACAATTTTAGACGGGTTTGTTGTCGAAAATAAAGAAAATAGTTTAAAAAAACTGTTTTATTCACTTCCAAGACATTTTCCAAGATTTATTTTTGCCGTATGGGGTCTGCAACAATCGATCAGAAGACGTGTTTTCAACATAATTTTTCGCAATTATGTTTACTTCACTGGATTGTTCTATCAGTCTGGACGCCGAAATTGCAGAGTAGGGTGAATTCTTCATTCTTCATAACTGGTGTGTGTGTGGGGGGGAGGGTTTATATTGTGAATACGGCAATGAAGATGAGGATAACATTCGGAATAATTTAAATAATGCATATCATAAATACGCATACAAGCTTTGGGTCGGAATCTTCACACAAAAAAATAAGGTAAAAAAGTCCACATAAAGATTAATTCGGAAAATCCTTTGCTTTTGAGTTATTAGGTTTAATGTATGCGCTAGACGCTGTTAAATTTAGAATCCAAGATACAAACCAAAAATATTTTTAAAAACATTGGCGGCGTTTACTTGACACCAAAACAAGGTTAAATATTTATATAAACATATGTCCAAAAGATCATCTTTTTACCTCAACACTGTTGACCATGTTTGCCGCAGTCTCTGAATATGGAATCCAGCGAAGTCCGTAATCTGTTCAATATCAGAGGTCGGTAGTGAAGATTCAGAGAAAGTAGTGGCTGTTAAGTAATTCTTTAAGTCTTCCATATCAGGTTGGCAGTGCAGACAATTTGGGAGAAAAAATGGCTGCCTTTATACACGTCGCATTGAATATTTTGAGCTTTCTGATTGGTTAACCCTTCTATTGGTGAACTATGAAATGAGTCAGCTCACTAGTACTACACTACCCCAAAATTCCAACATTATGCTCCTGTTGAATATCTCAAGATACATACATATACACAAAAAACTGCAACAAACACAACAATTCGTAGCAAATGTTCAAAATGTGCTCTGCTTCTACACTCGCATGCAACCGTCGGATCATTGATTGGCGGACCCTTTTAAAGACTCCCACACGGCGTCGAATGGTTTCGCAGGCCCTCAAGATGAAGCGTCTCCGTATTATTAATGTCTGCTGCATAAACCAATTGTTTTAAATAGTCCTACAGATAAAAATTCAAAGTCTTGAGGTCGAGGGAACGTGCAAGCCATGGAACTGGTCCTTCTTTACCTATCCATCTTTCATGGTAGATGTCAGCCATTGAATCGCGAACAGTGTGGCTAAAATGTGCTGGAGTCCACTCATGCAGGAACCACATGTGTCTTTGTATCAGCAGGGATATATGCACTAGCAGGTCTGGAATTGTTTTCGAAATAAAGTGAGAGAGTGACAGTGATACAGTGAGAGAGTGAGAGTGTGAGGTAACCGCTTTGTAGGAGTCACAGTTGCGCGCGAGTAGACTCAGAAGGAAGTAATACTTCGATACTGAATTTCCAAGACTGTATATATATTATTAGTGCTACTAACCGCATTTCTCGATCTACAAACCGTATTAACAATTGTATTATTACGTCAATACATTTATTTGCTATATTTCATTCCTGCGTTTGTCATTCATTTGAGACCGAATTTCATCCCGGAATCCACTACACAAAATTACTCCCGTGGTGAGTGATGAGAAGTCGAAACTGCCTGCACATATGGTAAGTGACACGGACACAAGATCTACTCTTGAATTACCGTCCATGGGGTACTGTGCGATGTACCACATGCTAGGGTTTCTTGACATGTGCTGATAGTTAGTTCGTTTCCGACAGCCTGTAGAATGTGTTCTTCATCGCCATACGTACGAGCGGATCTCAGTCTTCAGAGTGTGGTGCCACGAACCCAATCTCAGTAACGCGACGATAAACAGCAGCAGAATTTGGATTAATTGGCTGCTTTCGGAAACGCAATCTCATACATCTGTGCAGGCTCGCGTCCATTGTCATTCGCGTGGCCGTATGTAAAGATCGCACCTGCTTGCTCCCGATATGAATGGCCTGACATTGTTAAACGGAACATTTCCCAGTCAACTTACCACGAAACAGCGCTAAACGTTGAAAACAGACTGACCACAAATGTAAACTAATTACAAAAATAACCCAGTCTATACAGAAACACAGAGGGGGCACCTCGACGTGGTGTAATGGTTAGAAATCTTGCATTGCTAGATCAATTACGACTAACTAGTGAGTTCGATCCTCACTGAGTGCCCCATACTTTTAGCCTTGTGCCATATCTAAGCCGTGCTTAGAAAATCACTTTAGAAACACAGATCAGGCACGGTAGAGTAATGGATAGCGGCTAGGATCGAGGAATCGGCGAGCCGAGTTCAAATTCCAGTCGAATCCATTACAGTCACTTACTAGCTAATACCCTTAGAAAGGTGTGAAGATTTTAGTGAGGAAAAGGATATTAAAGAAACAGGGTTGAAGAAGTCAGAGGATAGCGATTGATGCTGCATTTAACTCTTACCCTGAATATCTCAATTTAAATGTGCTATGGTAAACTTCTGGTGTTTTGTTTCCTATTTAAAATTATATATATATATATATATATATATATATATATGAATTATTCATACAAAAACAAATACAAAGGTTAATGATTTAATTGGCGAGAAATCCATCGTCGCGAACAATTCAAATAATATACAAAAACCCCGAACCTGTTATGAATGAAAAGATCCTTGTTTTTATAAATTTCTGTTGCATTAGTTCTTATTTTTTACTACAAGCTTTCGTCTGTTCCTACAGACATCTTCAGATATGGAATAGATGTTGTTCTTGTTTTTTCTCTCAGTAATAAGAGGACAACGAAAATATATGTATTGTTGTATCCGAAAATGCTATTGGAAATGAGTTATTGTTTTTGGAGCGTGCAGTAGCAACGTTGAGTTTGATATATATATATATATATATATATATATATATATATATATATATATATATATATATATATATATATATATATATATATAAAAAAGAGAGGCATGGGGGATTAATAGGCAGCAGCTCGGATTGATGAATCGGAGAGCCGAGTTCGAATTCAGTCATTTACGAAAGGTATGGACTTTTTCTTCTCCTCCACCAGCTATGGGTAAATAGCAGGACAGACCTTGGATGGCAACTGGTCTACCGTAGAAAGAAATGACAGCCGACTGCTGTAAAAATATCTGCCTCGTCAGTCATGTATCTAAAGATACATGATCGCCTAAGCGTGTATCACGCATGGCACATAACTGTACTGATATAGACACACAGCGCCATCTACCGTAAATATATGTTATATTTAATAATTAAAAAACGAGAGATTTCCGGCCATGTTTATGTGAACTTTTTTTGATGTGAAAAAGCCGTCCACAAATTTTGTAAAACAGAATTGTGTATCTATGTATGCCCGAGCGCATGGATGTGTATATGACCTCGGATTGTTTATGTGGTTGCGCTTCTGTTAACTAAAATGCCTACATCTGTATATATGTGTGTGTGTGTCTGTGTATGAGTGTGTGTGTGTGCGTGTGTGTGTTCGTGTGAGAATGTCATCCCGAACAGACATGGAGAGAAATTCCCCACTCCTACTAGCAAACATAGTCCAACAAGACAAATAGATCCAGTTTGTCTGATGATCGCAAAAGCGTGAAACACAGGGTGACAAACTCGTATCCATACAACTGAATATGTTATCTCTATCACTGATATGTTGCGCTTTCCACTAAGTACTGCACATATGAAATTATATATATATATATATATATATATATATAGAGAGAGAGAGAGATAAACCTAGTGAGCCAGACAAACCTACCCAGGTTTCACCTAAGCGGATCCGCCTAGGTGAAACCTGGGTAGGTTTGTCTGGCTCACTAGGTTTATCTCTCTCTAGGTTTATCTAGGTCTGCTCTACGGTTGTATTGAGCTCTTTTTAGTTAGTTGTTTACTCGTGTCGGGGTTTTTCTTTTGGGCTTTCAACCTGTATCTGTGTGATTTTTTCGATAGTCTTTCATGTTCCTGGCTCTTTCTTTTTTTAAAACCTTTTTTCCCTCGAGATTGATTTGATTATTGGCAAATCAAAAAATCGAAGGTTTTTCGAAACGAGTATAGTTACCTATATTTGTATTTATATATATATATATATGTAATTTAAAGTGGAACTCGATATAATTAATCATATTAACACTGATAGCAATCTCCCGCCCAGTACTTGCACAATATTCAAAACAAGGATCATTAATATTGTTATCATTTTATTGCATTTTATTCCTCAAATTGGATTTACTGGTCTAATAAATCTACACACACACACACACACACACATATATATATATATATATATATATATAGGAGTGGGTTATATAAAAATTTATCTAGGTTTGTCACATTGACTTATATCTGCGACTATTGTGGTCACGTGAGCGAAGATTGAGATTGATCGCAACATTTTCCTTGCTTTTGAATGTAAACATGTCCGCTTTGCTAGCAGTGTGCAACAAGGAGGAGCAAAGATGGTGATCCGATTTCTCTGGTCGGAAGGCGTGTGAGGGGCTGAAATTCGTCGTAGGCTTTTAACAAAAGATGGAGGCAGTGAACTACCGCGTAGAAGTGCATATGAGTTGATCAAGAAGCTTAAAAATGGATGGACAAGTGTGACCCACGAAGAAGTAGCAGGAGGCCCGTAAACGTCCACCACTAACGAGAAGATTAAGCAAGCTGGGGAAATGGTAATGGTGAACCGGCGAGTGTATCGTCGATGAGGTAGCATGTTCTCTACAGATTCGGATCATAGTTGCTCCTTGGTACCCACTGCTCGCGGAGCGGCCATGGATGCACTGTAAAAGCACTAAGAAAACTAGTGCGATCAAGTTCAAATTTCGATCACGTGACCACAACAGTAGCAACTATAAGCACACCTGAGCAGAAGGCAGTGTTACAAACCAAAATATATGCGCAGATAATTTTTAACTTTTTGTTGTTCACCTAAAAAGAATTTCGAGATGGCCATGGATATGATTTCCTGAAGATTCAATTGCCCGATCAAATATATATTACTTACGTAACCTATATGAAGCGTGCAATCGGTAAATAGTCGCCATTTTATATTTCACACATGCGCATTGTTTGTTTTTGATTTTGTCAATTCCACAGTATAGTAGAGTAAGTTCGGCAGACTGTGAGGAAAAAAAAAGCAACATGACGCAACTCACTCCATCAGAAATTTGAAAACGGCATGCTGTACTGCTTAGTTCAATAACGATAAAAAATTCAACAAATCGTCGCTGCACACTTCAACCAACCGTTTCATAGCACTGACGACATCAGTTCTTTTTGCGTTTTCGTTCAATATATATATCCATCGGAAGCTCTAATACGGATATTTCGGAGTATTTGGGCTGAGGATAGTGCAGAAGATTTCGAAAGAGTTGGGTGAGTCTAATGATGATTACGAATGTGTTTGGCGTGATCACTCGTGATGGCGACTTTATGCCTCCATTCATCTCCCCACAGGGCCTCGCACTCAACACAGAGGTCTACATCAAGTGTGTCGTGGAGGTAGTACTGCCCTGATTTAAGAGGGTGGCTGTTGGAAGACCCTATGGCTGACAACAGGACTCTTCACCATGCTACACAAGCAGGAGAGAACAGTCATGAATGTCATACAATTTTGACGACCACATTACCTTTACATCTAGCCACCTAACTCTTCAGATTGTAACCAATTGATTAACTATGTATGGTTCAGTTGAGTGAGAGTTCCTCTGAACTCCTTGTAGCACCAAAGATGAACTAAAGGCAAGGATTATGGCAGCATTCACCAACTTAAACAAGAGGACCTTCTAGAAGGTGATTCTGAAGTCGTATGGGGGTCGTGGCTGAAGCCAATTCTGACTTTATTGAGTAAATTTACTATTTAGTATTTCAAGGTATTTTTGTGTAATTTTAATAAATACATCTGTTAAAATGTCAGTGTTATTTTCATTTTTGGTTAATTTAGACGACAGTTTATCCATCGCACCCTGTATATCTCGTTACTCTAAATGAATTAGAACCCACCTTGTCAACTCCTATCCTCCTGATGTTATCGTAAACAAAGACCTTATTTTAACCATGTATTTCAAGTATAATTTTAAAATATAATTTGGAAAATAAAACTGTTCCTGAAATATGTTGGAAAACGTGCAGGTTTCTAACCTGAATTTGAATCAATATAATTTATGTTTGAAATACGCCAGAATATTGTACTTACTGGAAATCGTAAATGTAGCCATTTGCTTTCAATTAAAGCTAAAATGAAAGCATTAAGAAAGATTTTTAATTAAAAAAAATATTTTAAACCTTAGCCATCGCAAATTAGTGGCGGAATCTCTTTGCAAACATTCCTTTATCTCCTCTTTCTTCAATCAACTCTCTTAACATTACTGTTGCCATAAATACGAGGCCCGTCCTGCGTAAGACAATAAACTACATCCATGTTCTGGGTAAGACGATAAACTACATCTGAATCCTGGGTAAGACGATAAAATACATCCGAATGTTGGGTAGGACAGTAAACTACATTCGTGTCCTGGGTAAAATGATAAACCACATACGCGTCCAGGGTAAGACGATAAACGACAGCCAGCAGCAAAGCCTCCGATTTCCTAATCGGTTTTGAGGAACATTAAACCAACTCTTACTTGCTGGTGTTCCCAGGTCAACCCTGACCTGGGTGGTAGAACCTATCAGGCTCCAATCTATGGAGTAATAATTAAATCCCCAAACAGAGGTCAAAACACTATGAAAATATAAAAATAGGTATTATTGCAGCAATATATTTTGGAAAGATGAAAATATTAACAGCAATACATATTGGGAAGAAAAAAATATTATTAGTAATACATTTTTGAAAGAAAAATATATTACCAGAAATAAATTTTTGAAAGAAGTTTACCAGCAATAAATTAAAAAAAAATATTACCAGAAATATATTTTTGAATGGAATATTACCAGCAATACATGTTTGAAAAGAATATTACCACAATATATTTTTCAAAAATATATTACCAGCAATACGTTTGTGAAAAGAATATTTACCACAATATATTTTTCAAAAATATATTACAACGAATACGTTTTTGAAAAAAGTATATTACCAGCAATAAAAAATCTTGTCGGTATTAAATAACCCTTTGAGGTTGATATACCGTAAAACAAAACAAAGCAAACCAAATAAATAGGAGGCATTACTCTCGGAACATCCCTTGTGTGTGGAGGCAGTCTGTTTCGCTTGCTATTGGCACGAGTCGTTTAGCTTAATTCAGTGCTTCTAAAATGTTTACTCAAGCAGTCGGCAAACTTAAAAAAAAATGATACCACTTTTATGAGTTTTAAAAACGTCCAAGTTATTTTCTTTTTTGTCACAATACTTTTAATAGCATGTTGTCGTTTGACACACGCTGGCATTTTCGACTCGTAAAAGCAAAGAGAATTTTTAAAAAAAAAATTAAATGTATATACAAATAGAGAAAGATGCTTTCAGAACCAGACTTTGGTTAAAATTATCTGAAATTCTACTCAAATTTGTGTCAAGGCATTTTGGTATATTATTTTTTCTATTCTCCATTTCGACTCGTGATCTTTCAGCTAATAGAACGTGTATTTCTTTTCATGTCAACGAGCACGTCGATATTGACGAAGACATATTGAACAGGAACTATAGAAAGAGATAAGATATTTTAATTTTTTTATTTTTAAACTAGCTAGAAGAAATTATTTAAAACTGAGAAACAAAATAGTAAAACTACACAAAATATTTATAAAGTATAAGGTTTCTTTAAAAGTATAAATACCATTTGTTTATTTCTAAATTCAAAAAGAAATTTCTTCTGGTGTTCCTTCTGTATATCTCGAGATAAATCAAGAAAAAAGGTCTCTAGTGTTATCGCTTCTGACCTGGTATCGTTATTGTTATCTGACCTTGACTTTGCTGGTGATCTTGCATTAATTTCTTAGTATCAAGGATGCAGAATCCTTACTGTAATTATTTGAGCAAACAGCGAACCAGGTAGGTCTCTATTGCAACCTGAGTAAGACAGAATATATCACAACCTATCTTGAACCGTCCGAAGTGAAGTCACTCAATAATCCATCCATCAAAAGAGTTGAGGACTTCAAATACCTTGGATCTCATATAACAGATTCCCCAAAAGACTTCAACATCCGCAAAGCTTTTGAATACGTGTAACAAACTTCACAAGATCTGGCGCTCGAACTTTCCATTCTCCTACAAACCTTTCGAAGATTGATTGAACCAGTACTGCTGTTGGAATCAGAAAATTGGACATTATCTCTTCGTCTTGAAAAACGACTGGATGGAACATACACAAATCTATCAGGTCATCCCATAAGTTCCGTCCGAATTTTAACTTTTTTTCAAAATGAACGAAATCTAAAGAGTATTTTATAATGTCTAATGGAGCTGAATATTACTTTTATGTTTAGATGCATTTAAACTGATCAAATTCTATTTCAGAGAACAATAAAATGAAAAATTAAATTTTGTTTGATTAAAACCCTGGAAGTACCCAAGAATCATTTGAGACACGTAATGCTTTATGAGTTCAAGAAAGGAAACTCAGCAGCCGAAGCGACTAGAAACATTCACTCAGTTTATGGAGAGGAATGTGTGAATGAAAGAACTTGCAGAAGATGGTTTGCAAAATTCAGAGGTGGAGATTTCACCCTTGAAGATGAAGATGAACCAGACGTCCAGCTGAGTTTGATGAAAAGCTTCTTGAAGCAGCCCTTGAAGAAAATCCTGCTTTATCAGTTGAGGAATTGGCAGTGGTTCTCAGTTCAAATCATACAACTGTTCATCGTCATCTTCAACAACTTAGAAAAGTTCCTAAATTTGGATAATGGGTGCCTCATGAATTGTCTGAAAACAACCTCAAATCCCGAGTTGACATCTGCTCTTCTCTCCATTCTCGCCAAATTGTTTCAACTTTTTTGGATAGACTTGTGACTGGGGACAAAAAATGGATCTTTTATCGAAATGTTAAGCGTCGAAGACAGTGGCTTTGTAAAGGGGAAGGACCCCATCCACAGGCGAGAAGGGAACTTCATGGGCAAAAGCTTATTCTTTCAATCTGGTGGGCACGCCAAAGAATAATCCACTTTGAATTCTTACCACCTAATGCAACAATTAATGCTCAATTATACTGTCAGCAATTAGAGCGTTTGAACCAAGCTTTGAGGAAAAAAGACCTGCTCTAAGGGAATTGAAAAGAGGTGATGTTTCATCAGGACAATGCGCGACCCCACACAGCAAGAATCACGTCACAAAAGATCGAAGAACTTGGTTGGGAGAAAATTCCTCATCCACCTTATTCTCCCGATCTTCCTCCTTCAGACTACCATTTGTTTCGTAGCTTACAGAATCATTTGTAAGAAACAGCTTTTGTAACACAGGAAGGGGTTAAAACTGACATTTGTGAGTTCTTCGAATCAAAGCCAAAAGAATTTTACAGTAATGGAATTAGTAAGCTTGTTAATAGATGGAAGGAAGTCATAGATACTCAGGGAAGATACATTGTTGATTGAATCTGTAATTACATGTAACATTTGGTCACTTGTTTTCTTTATTCAAAATTCGGACAGAACTTATGGGATGACCTGATAGATCTGTTGAAAGACTTTCATTTCAGTTAGCTACATGAATTCTTTCAGATAACTGACAGTAACCTAGAATACTTTTCTTTACGTATGGATCGAGTATCGAGCCAATTCCTTTTTCAACCTGGAAAGAAACGTGGAACTAAGAGTAAACTGCAATCTAATATTTAAAAATGTGGAGAAAAATATAAGACATATGGCAAAAAAGATGGACAGGAGTCATAGATAATCAGGGAAAATAGATTGTTGATTGAATCTGTAATTAAATGTAACATTTGGTCATTTGTTTTCTTTATTCAAAATTCGGACAGAACTTATAGGATGACCTGATACTTTGAAAAAAAAATCCAGAACGTAAGTTGGAAATCCGATGCAACGCTTAACACAATCTAAGGAGAAGTGAGATCAATCTCTCTTAAGCTCAAACAAAAAACAATTACAGTTTGCCAGCCACTGCCACCGAGTGGACAGGGAAATCGTCTCATCTTTACTCATATGGTATCCTTCTGGAAGTGTTTTCTCACGAAAAATGACTTTCTCAGACACCATAGGTTGAACGTTGGGGATCTGGAGACAGCAATGCAGGGCCAAACAATGTGGAAAGAGATTGTCAATGGAGTTACGACCAACCATAGAGAGGTCCAATGATGATGATGATGATGATGATGATTACCTTTCTCTTTCTCATCATTATTTATTTATTTTTTTCCTTTTTTTTATCTTCTTTTTCATCTTTTCTTCCTCTATTTCCTTCCTCTTTTTCTTCTTCGTTTTGTCTTTCTTATTTTTTTGGTTTTCTTCTTTTCATCTCCCTTTCTCTTCAAATTCTTTTTCTCGTTTTCTTCTTTCATTTCTTTTTTTTTATTATTATTTTTAATCTTTTTATTCTTTCTTCCTCTACTTCCTTTCTCTTTTTCTTATTCGTTTTGTTTTTCTTCCTTCATTTTTTCTTCTTTTTCTTCTTCATTTCCTTTCTATTCAAATACTTTTTTCGTTTTCTTCTTTTATTCCTTTTTTTATCTTCTTTTTCATCTTTTCTTCCTCTATTTCCTTCCTCTTTTTCTTATTCGTTTTGTCTTTCTTATTTTTTTGGTTTTCTTCTTTTCATCTCCCTTTCTCTTCAAATTCTTTTTCTCGTTTTCTTCTTTCATTTCTTTTCTTTATTATTATTTTTAATCTTTTTTATTCTTTCTTCCTCTACTTCTTTTTCTCTGTTTCTTATTCGTTTTGTTTTTTCTTCCTTCATTTTTCTTCTTTTTCTTCTTCATTTTCCTTTCTATTCAAATAATTTTTTTTCGTTTTCTTCTTTTTTTTTTTTTTTTTATCTTCTTTTTTCATCTTTTCTTCCTCTATTTCCTTCCTCTTTTTCTTATTCGTTTTGTCTTTCTTATTTTTTGGTTTTCTTCTTTTCATCTCCCTTTCTCTTCAAATTCTTTTTCTCGTTTTCTTCTTTCATTTCTTTTCTTTATTATTATTTTTAATCTTTTTATTCTTTCTTCCTCTACTTCTTTTCTCTGTTTCTTATTCGTTTTGTTTTTTTCCTTCCTTTTTTTTCTTCTTTTTCTTCTTCATTTCCTTTCTATTCAAATACTTTTTTTTTTTTTTCTTCTTTTTTTCCTTTTTTTATCTTCTTTTTCATCTTTTCTTCCTCTATTTCCTTCCTCTTTTTCTTATTCGTTTTGTCTTTCTTATTTTTTTGGTTTTCTTCTTTTCATCTCCCTTTCTCTTCAAATTCTTTTTTCTCATTTTTTCTTCTTTCATTTCTTTTCTTTATTATTATTTTTAATCTTTTTATTCTTTCTTCCTTTTCTTTTCTCTGTTTCTTATTCGTTTTGTTTTTTTCTTCCTTCATTTTTTCTTCTTTTTCTTCTTCATTTCCTTTCTATTCAAATACTTTTTTCGTTTTCTTCTTTTTTCGTTTTTTTTTATCTTCTTTTTCATCTTTTCTTCCTCTATTTCCTTCCTCTTTTTCTTATTCGTTTTGTCTTTCTTATTTTTTTGGTTTTCTTCTTTTTCATTTTCTCTTCAAATTCTTTTTCTCGTTTTCTTCTTTCATTTCTTTTCTTTATTTTAAAATCTTTTTTTCTTTCTTTTCTTTTTTTTCTTTTTTCTTTTCGTTTTTTTTTCTTCCTTCATTTTTTTTTTCTTTTTCTTCTTCATTTCCTTTCTATTCAAATACATTTTTTTTCGTTTTTTCTTTTTTTTTTTTTTTTTATCTTCTTTTTCATCTTTTTCTTCCTCTATTTCCTTTTCTTTTTCTTATTCGTTTTGTCTTTCTTTTTTTTTGGTTTTCTTCTTTTTCATCTCCTTTCTCTTCAAATTTTTTTTCTCGTTTTCTTCTTTCATTTCTTTTCTTTATTATTATTTTTAATCTTTTTATTCTTTCTTCCTCTACTTCTTTTCTCTGTTTCTTATTCGTTTTGTTTTTTTCCTTTTTTTCTTCTTCATTTCCTTTCTATTCAAATACTTTTTTCGTTTTTCTTCTTTTTTCCTTTTTTTTATCTTCTTTTTCATCTTTTCTTCCTCTATTTCCTTCCTCTTTTTCTTATTCGTTTTGTCTTTCTTATTTTTTTGGTTTTCTTCTTTTCATCTCCCTTTCTCTTCAAATTCTTTTTCTCGTTTTCTTATTTCATTTCTTTTTTTATTATTATTTTTAATCTTTTTATTCTTTCTTCCTCTACTTCTTTTCTCTGTTTCTTATTCGTTTTGTTTTTCTTCCTTCATTTTTTCTTCTTTTTCTTCTTCATTTCCTTTCTATTCAAATACTTTTTTCGTTTTTTTCTTTTTTTTTCCTTTTTTTTATCTTCTTTTTCATCTTTTCTTCCTCTATTTCCTTCCTCTTTTTCTTATTCGTTTTGTCTTTCTTATTTTTTTTGGTTTTCTTCTTTTCATCTCCCTTTCTCTTCAAATTCTTTTTTCTCGTTTTCTTCTTTTCATTTCTTTTCTTTATTATTTTTTTTTTAATCTTTTTATTCTTTCTTCCTCTACTTCTTTTCTCTGTTTCTTATTCGTTTTGTTTTTTTCCTTCATTTTTTTTTCTTCTTTTTCTTCTTCATTTCCTTTCTATTCAAATACTTTTTCGTTTTTTCTTTTTTTTTTTCCTTTTTTATCTTCTTTTTCATCTTTTCTTCCTCTATTTCCTTCCTCTTTTTCTTATTCGTTTTGTCTTTCTTATTTTTTTGGTTTTCTTCTTTTCATCTCCCTTTCTCTTCAAATTCTTTTTCTCGTTTTCTTCTTTCATTTCTTTTCTTTATTATTATTTTTAATCTTTTTATTCTTTCTTCCACTACTTCTTTTCTCTGTTTCTTATTCGTTTTGTTTTTCTTCCTTCATTTTTTCTTCTTTTTCTTCTTCATTTCCTTTCTATTCAAATACTTTTTTCGTTTTCTTCTTTTTTTCCTTTTTTTATCTTCTTTTTCATCTTTTCTTCCTCTATTTCCTTCCTCTTTTTCTTATTCGTTTTGTCTTTCTTATTTTTTTGGTTTTCTTCTTTTCATCTCCCTTTCTCTTCAAATTCTTTTTCTCGTTTTCTTCTTTCATTTCTTTTCTTTATTATTATTTTTAATCTTTTTATTCTTTCTTCCTCTACTTCTTTTCTCTGTTTCTTATTCGTTTTGTTTTTCTTCCTTCATTTTTTCTTCTTTTTCTTCTTCATTTCCTTTCTATTCAAATACTTTTTTCGTTTTCTTCTTTTTTTCCTTTTTTTATCTTCTTTTTCATCTTTTCTTCCTCTATTTCCTTCCTCTTTTTCTTATTCGTTTTGTCTTTCTTATTTTTTTGGTTTTCTTCTTTTCATCTCCCTTTCTCTTCAAATTCTTTTTCTCGTTTTCTTATTTCATTTCTTTTTTTTTATTATTATTTTAATCTTTTATTCTTTCTTCCTCTACTTCTTTTCTCTGTTTCTTATTCGTTTTGTTTTTCTTCCTTCATTTTTTTCTTTTTTCTTCTTCATTTCCTTTCTATTCAAATACTTTTTTTCGTTTTCTTCTTTTTTTTTCCTTTTTTTTTATCTTCTTTTCATCTTTTCTTCCTCTATTTCCTTCCTCTTTTTCTTATTCGTTTTGTCTTTCTTATTTTTTTGGTTTTCTTCTTTTCATCTCCCTTTCTCTTCAAATTCTTTTTCTCGTTTTCTTATTTCATTTCTTTTTTTATTATTATTTTTAATCTTTTTATTCTTTATTCCTCTACTTCTTTTCTCTGTTTCTTATTCGTTTTGTTTTTCTTCCTTCATTTTTTCTTCTTTTTCTTCTTCATTTCCTTTCTATTCAAATACTTTTTTCGTTTTCTTCTTTTATTCCTTTTTTTATCTTCTTTTTTTTTCATCTTTTCTTCCTTTTATTTCCTTCCTTTTTCTTCTTCGTTTTTTCTTTCAAATTCTTTTTTTTTTGTTTTCTTATTTCATTTCTTTTTTTATTATTATTTTTTCTTTTTTTCATCTCCTTTTCTTCAAATTTTTCATTTCGTTTTCTTTTTCATTTCTTTTTTTTTTTATTATTTTTTAATCTTTTTTATTCTTTCTTCCTATTTCCTTCCTTTTTCTTCTTTTTTCTTATTCGTTTTTTTTTTTTTCCTTCATTTTTTCAAATTCTTTTTCTTTTTTTCTTTCATTTTTTTTTTTTCTATTCAATCTTTTTTTTTCTTTTTCCTCTCCTTCCTTTTTCTTTTTTTATTTTTTTTTTTTCTTCTCATTCTTTTTTTTATCTTTTAATTCTTTCTTCCTTTATTTCCTTCCTCTTCTTCTTATTCGTCTTTTTTCTTCCTTTTATTTTGTTGTCGTTCTTTATTCGTAATTTCTTTCATTCTTTTACTTACTACCTTCACAAAATTTAGCCCTCAATCCTTCCATCCTTCTTAAAAGTCCAAACCTTTCGAACATTGACTGAACCAATCCTACTTATGGGTCAGATCCTATGGATCAGAAACCTGGACATTATCTGCTTGTCTTGAACGACGACTGGATGGAACATATACAAATCTACTTAGGGCACCCCGGAGTGGTGTAATTGTTAGCAAACTTGTCTCGCTAAAACGGTTACGACTGAATACTGAATTCAATCCTCACTGGGTGCCGCATGCTTCCGGCCTTGTGCCGCATCTAAGCTACGCTTGGAAAATCACTATACGAATCTACTTAGAAAAATCCAGAACATCAGTTGGAGATCCGATGCAAAGCTTAACATATTAGGTGGGTGCAAAAATAATGACGTAAGAATGTCATTTTTTAACGTTAAAAAATACGTCAAAAACCGACACTATGACGTCACTATTTTTGCATCAAACTAATAATTTAATGAAAGCAATCTGACTTAAGCTCAAAGAAAAACCATTACAGTTTGCCGGCCACTGCCATCGAATGTACAGGTTGATATTGTCGTAATCGGGGAAGCTTCCTCTTGGCAGGAGGTTCCTCAAAGCAGTTCAAGAGGAACTTATATCTCACTAATGGAATACGAAGGGAATGAGTGTTGTTCGCTACAATGCGTGTGTCATGGCAAATCTTAACCGTGGAGCTTAGAACTGGTGGAACTAAGGAGTATATTTCGTCTGAATAGTTTTCATGGAAATCGCGATAGAGTAGCGAGACGCTTGCGACGTTTCGCCCTTGAGAAAGGGTTTGTAGGGTGGAAAATAATTCTCCTCCCGCCACATGAACGCTGAGACTCCTTTGGAACCTATCGAGACTGGTAAGTAAAGGTTAGACAGCATCTGCCAATATATGGCAACATTACTCCATATTCGACCTGATCTATCTCTTGTAAACGTAGAGAAAAGCGGAGCGGGTCAGGTACTACCTGAAGCGTCACAGGGAAACGACCATTTTCCCAACATCTTTAGAATGAATTGTAATTTCACTTGACATCTGGGTTGAATTTAATTCCTAAAAGATGTTCAAAGCAGGGGGACTTCTAGAGGGAACATCCGTTCATTGAGTGGGTTTGATCGATGTTGTTAAGGAATGTTATTATTTTTGTTTTCAAGGTATAGACTGTGTAGTGTTTTCACAGTGGAGGCTTGTATTTGTACTAAGTTGGTCCTAAATTAGGTTCGACGTACAAAACGTTAGGAACTTGATATAATAGTTAATGACGCAGTAATCTAGTTGTGGTGGCTGATACTTTAATATCCGACTAACGGTCGTCCGACATCGACTGACTGACCAACTCACTGCCGACTGCTACTACTACTCCTACTTATTATAGGTGGGAAAGTCTATTAACTATAGGATAGGTGTGTTCCACTATAACAGAATGGAACCAACTAGTTCTCTTCTCCCCACCCCCACTGAGGCTTTAGAGCTTGTTCAGTTAGAGAAGAGGTCAGCTGCCAAGCTCTGGTGATCTAGAGTTTGGGAGGTGCACCCATATCGTCGTTGGTGAAACCCGTTGCCGAGTATTAGGGTGCTCATTAGATTTGTTAGATCTGAAGACACGTCAGCAAACAATGCAGGGTAGGGTAGGAGGGCTCAGGGGATAGAAAGCTTTGATATTTCTTTGGGATCTCCTTGTCTCTTCTATTTGTCTTCTGGTGTTTTCGAAGGATAATATTTGTTTTTGGACTTCTCTTCTCAAACTGGTTCTTTAGACCTATGAAGAAGAAAACGTCTTTTAGCTTGAAAGACTTCACTAAGAATTGTTTGATGTCGTCCGTGAGTCACCAGTCCATAGAACACACACTTCTGCTGACATCATCCGCTGCGGTAAACCAGGGCATGACAAGCATATAGATAGATTGCATCAGGCTGCCGTTGAATACTCTGCGTAGATATTCACAAATGATTAGGCAGAACATTTATGTAAAGTAAAAAAGGGCTGGACCAAAGAGTGAACCCTGGAAGACGACTGCGTTGATCACTTGCTTATTTGAGAAATGATCGTTAACAAGGAAGGAGCTCCCCGTTAGGAAGGACTTTATAATTAGAAAGACTCTTCCAGTGATTCCATAGCTTGAGACCGTGTGCATTTACACTTTACGTCACACCTTGTCAAAGGCCTTGAGATTTATTTGTCGTCTAGAGCTTCACCGATTCGCCTAGTCATGGTAGTTAGATTATCAGTTGTGGACAGGGTATACTTTAGGCGCTCACCCACGTTGTTGTAAACCAGGCATGCATTTGACTCCTTTTACAGGTTTCTCCTTCAAGCACCGGTTAAATAATTTCGCTAACATCAGGGATAGCTCCGAGTTGATATTTTTAAGGATAACCACTGGGATTTTATCTGAAGCAGTAGCCTTCTCTGGGCAAGACTTTTAATAATCTTGAAACTTCCCAGGCTGTAATAAAAATATTAATATGATTGTTTTCAGTGAGTCGGGTTTGATGGCCTATCTGACGTTAAGTTAAACGCAAAGAAGTTTGTCTTGTCCTGTGGGGATGGGGTGACCTCAGGGCATTTATAATAGCATGCTCTGGTGCTTTGCCTCTGGAATTTGGTTGGAGATTTTCCAGAACTCCGGGTTCCAATTTATCTGCTTCCAATCTTGGCCTGGATGACTTGTGCATAGCAACACTTTGAATTTTCTAGGATTCTCTTGCAATGATTGCGTGCAGTTATGATTGCAACAAGTGTCTTACTGCACCGTTCTCTCTGCTATATATGTCTAATGTAATGGAATAACCTATTACCCCATGAGTGACTACACTATAAGTAGTAACTGACTTATAAGTATCTGTAAATCAACGGACTACAGAGACTAGCCGAAATCTTTTTCGGCTATACAGTCGGACAGAGAGAAACCCGAACGAGTCTCTGCCGAAGGGCAGAGTCTTGTTCGGAGAGGTAGACTGACCCTGAACACGTTTATACGTGTTCGAAAGGCTTACTGGCCCGGAAGGCCTATGTAAAACTCAGCCTTGTGTCACGTCTACTCTTGGGAGTAGTAGATATGGACTAGCTGGGATATTGTTGTGCTGGTCAAATTCTCTGCCTCTGGAGAGAGAGGATCCCCAAACAAGGCTACGTCGAAGGGCAGAGTCTTGTTTCGGGAAACAACTACCTGACCCTGTTTTATACGGGGTCTACAGGGAATTTTTTGTCCGAGCCTGCGGGCTCGGATACCCTAAATTATATTCGGAATTGTGCCGCATCTCATCGCGTAGGGCGGTTAGTAAATATACTAGCTGGGATCTGCTGAGTAAGATTCAGACTTACCCGAGAACTACCGACCTTCTAATAGTAGCACTCACTACTGGATTGACTTGTGACCACCTTGTGCATAACTTTTACCTTTTTTCTTATTGTACTGTTTTTTTTTACAACAAACCGTTACTTATTTTATCCAGCTTGTTTTTCAAGTATATATTCCTATTAGCATGGAATATAACAATGTGCATATTTGATTATGCTGAAAGTGTTTACCTGTTTTATGTATGTAGGATATATATATATATATATATATATATATATATATATATATATATATATATATATATATGTGTGTGTGTGTGTGTGTGTGTGTGTGTGTGTGTAAATATGAACCTAAAGAGCCAGGTCAATCTACCTAGGTTTCACCTATACGGGTCGTCATGGTTAACTTTTGCTTTACTCGTTTTGGAGGGTTTTTTTTTCTTTGGACTCTGATTTCTTTGGACTCTGAGCTTGAGCTGCTCGGCCCGGAGGCTAGGATCAAAGTGTAGTACGCTGCCTTTGTGAGCTTCCGAGTCGGCGTCTGTCGAACTCTCTGCATTAGCAGAGAGGAACCCGGACGAAGCTTTGCCGAAGGCCAAGGTTTCGTTTGGGGAGGTAGACAGGGCCTGAATCCGTCAAGGCGGGTTCAAAGGCTATATTTTTGGCCGAGCCGACGGGCTCGGGGATACCCATATTAAACCGGCCTTGTGCCACATTCTATCCTCGTGGGTGAATCAATAGATACTGAGCTTGGATTCTGGACGATTGTTTTCGCCTCAATTTCATGTTCATAGTTCTTTCTTTTTTATACCTTATTTTCCCTTGGATATTGATTTGTTCAGTTTCAAAGCAAGATACCTAAGATTTTTCCAAACGAGGTTAACGATATATATATATATATATATATATATATATATATATATATATATATATATATGTCCTATTTTGATTTCATCATTTAAATAAATTTACTTTAACTCTGCTGATTCTGTTTTGATTTTCCGAGGAAAATTCTTTCTTCGGCTAAAATAATAAGATTAGGAGAACTGTTCTGATTTCCTTATAATAGAATTTTCATAAACAACATTAGATTTCAGGGGAAGGGGATGTATTACGTCATTGCTACCTGCTTAATTGTAAAGAAAGTTGTGTGTATTTGCCACACATTTTTTGAGACGAAATAAAAGTCAAAATTTCAAATGATCGTTTTTAAGTTTGATACACCCTGCTCATATGAAACATTGACGCAAAACAACCTACCGAGATTTTCTGTGAAGTGTGAAATGATCAGGGCGACCCGGTAAGTCCCGGTAGATATTTATAGAAATGATTTTGGAAATGAATATTTTCTTGGCAAAGTGCTGTCCTACTTGTTACATTAAGCGAATGATTTTACACATACTATTAAATTGGCAACTAGGTTTTCTCGTTCTACTTTTGAAATAACAACTTATAACCGTCAGTTCTTTTCTAATAGATTATTTTCTGGATATAAAGGGGAATGAGGGTAGGACTGCCTTGCTAGCTTTCGGGGATAGCATGTGTCTCTGAGGACATACACTTGACAATGATATTTACAGACCTACCCCGCAGGAAAGACTTATAGCGATCATCTTCGCCATCACACATCCATACATACAGATCATATGGCAAGCATTCATTATCTAATCTCCTCAAAACTAGCTTGCTGATTGGTCAATTCCGGCCAATCAAATCGCCTGCACGCGAGGAATAATTTTCCCGCGAGAAAGGCTGGAGCCTGTCACGTGGGACACAGCCTTATACAAACAAAACACGAATAAGCCTCTCTCGTGTGTTCACTTCATTCATCTTTTTCCTTGCTGCCAAGATGTAATCTTCAAGAGCTCCCGTCTTAACCGTGCGGTCAGACGTTAAAGATCATTGCCAAAAACTCTTACCGTCTTTCTCGCAAGTCGTCAGTAGAGTCCAGCCATTTACACCTGTCTACACAAATCCACGACTTTACTCACAACGAACACACAAGCTTTCAAAAAGCAGACGACATTCTTGTGGTTCGACACGAAATTTTGAAAGATTACCCCAGAAGATTATTGACAATATTTTCCGTCCTAAAAATAGAAATTAAAAATCAGGAAATACATTTATTATCCAACAAAATTCTGTGTTTAATAAATCTAACTTTTACTTTTGTCTGATCCATTTTTTTCTTATAAATAAATTTTTTTCTTATAAGTTCAAAAACTCTTACCGTCTTTCTCGCAAGTCGTCAGTAGAGTCCAGCCATTTACACCTGTCTACACAAATCCACGACTTTACTCACAACGAACACACAGATACAGATTTTTATATCACATTACACATATCTTCCTCTCCCTGACTAAGCCAAGTTCATGAACCAGAACTCTCTTACTTACTCAAAACAACACACTTCTTAATTAACTGTATTCTATTCTAACACCAGACTCTATTCAACATAGAATCCTGAACATTCTTATTCAAGAGAAATTCTTTTGAACATTCTATGTTAATCAAAAAACAGTTGAAGTGAAACAACTTTTTCTCCCTTAATCATGACACACCATTGCATGATTGTTTTGCATGTTATTGCTTTAATATATATTTTATTGTTGATGCACAATTGGACTTTCGTTTTTTCTCTCTTGAATCATGAAATGTATAATAGATAAATGCTCAATGAACACGCAATTACATTTGTTCACCTCAACGCATAAACCCAAGCAGCATTTAGAGATTTGATGTCTGAGTGGACTTTACCAGATTCTTTTTCTAAGCCCTCTTTCCATAATATGCCTTACTAAATTTAAATCGTGCTTTCTGATTCTAAATATAAGCGTCCTTTTTATTTTCATTTTCCTTAAAACTTTCTTGTTCATCACATGCTCCTTCCATGCTATTCTCAGCATTCTTTAGAACCAGTTACTTCGAGTTTCCGTATTCACTACCATATAGGGAGATTGAAATTACAACACAATTTACCACTCTTTTCTTCGTTTTAAATGAAATTTTCCTGTTTCATCATTCTATACTTAGCTTTTGGAAGGCATCTTTCACCATTATTAATGTCTCTTTGGTTTTCAGTGCCACATATTTCCGCGCTCTTTTAAAATTCTTCCCAGATATTTTGTAATTTCTTGATTTTGGCATCTTAGTAATAAGAAAAGTAAAGATATATATATCAATTTGGTACGTACATTACAGTTCCAAGGTTTGAAGCCACTCCCAGAGTAAGCACAGGATGAACTTAATAAAAGGGGAAAAAATGAAAAAAGAGCTCTCAGTGTCATTGAATAAGACATTAAATCAATTATCAAAATCATACTTTGAGAAACTTATACAACAAATGCTAAAAAATTGTGCTGCAGTAACGAAGAATAAGAGAGGATGTTTTGTTGAGAGCAAAATTTGCTCATAAAATGTTTGTTTTCTTTTTGTCATAATAAAATTTCTAATAAAATATCATGTCTCACTTTTTTAACAATATATAATAATTTTCTCTTACTTAAGTACAAGACAACTACTTTTTAGGCCATTTAAAAAAAAATACCAGAATTATTTTGAACTGTAGTATCTATTAAACCTGAAGTTTTCATTGAGAACTATAGGTCTGTAAATAATCTTGAAACACAGCTATACAAATGTATATAATTTTATTATTGAGTAATAGAAATAATCCTTGTTTTCTTTCAAGTTGAAAGAAACAAGTTACAAAGTTCCTTGGAAACAAAGTCCAACGGAAAACATTCGCTTTTCGTTTTCACAGCACAAAGAAATGTATTGTGTTAGTATGAGAGAAAAGATGTATTGTGATTACTTATACGAGAATCACGTATTTGCGTTATTTTATGCATGCGTTTAACTCCCAGCCTTAAGCAACAAGCTATCAACGGTTAATATCTGCATTGCAGTTACAATTCACTTCGTTTACACATATCGCTTGTGTGTTTTCGTGTTGTAAGAAAAATTTTAAAAGCGAGAAGATATTTTCAAAAAGGTACTCAAACCCAATAAATTATACGAAAGATTGAGTAATCAATATTGCTGACAATCCTGGTCAATGCTTACTGAAAACTGTTTTTTATAATTTACGCTGCGTTATTTATAAGAAAAAAATGGATCAGACAAAAGTAAAAGTTAGATTTACTAAACTCAGAATTTTGTTGGATAATAAATGTATTTCCTGATTTTTAATTTCTATTTTTAGGACGGAAAATATTGTCAATAATCTTCTGGAGTAATCTTTCAAAATTTCGTGGCGAACCACAAGAATGTCGTCTGCTTTTTGAAAGCTTGAATAGCGTATAGATAATCGCCGTTTGGTTAATAAATGCTAATGTGGAAGTTTGAATTTGGAGCTTCTGTGAGTATACGTTTGCAGAAAAATAAGTTGAGCGAACACTTGGTAATACCTGGTGCTGTAAATATGGATGTGTATATCGGCTCAAAAAGGAACTCGCTGAGCCGAGTTGAGATTAGAGTCAGGTTAATTACATTCACTTACGCGCAATTATCATTGGGAAAGGTATAAATACATATATGGCTTAATTAGTAGCATTTGTATCTGTAAATCATTATTATCTCCCAAAAGTTCTTACAATCTAAAAATATTTTCTGCATTTAAAATTACCTACAAAAGAATGTTAAGCCGTAACAATACAAACTTAATCAATCTTTCCAAGCCCTAGAAATTTCAATCGTATTTTTCTTAATCTAAGTATATGTCCTCTTTGTTTCTGTTTTATATATAACTTCGTAGTTTCTCACATTCGGTTGATGGTATTCTCAGTATCCCTCTGTAGAACAACATCTCTTTCGTTTCAAGTCTCTTCTTCATTTTTGAGGATATTGACCAGCATTCACTGCCATATAGGAGATTGGATCTTACATAGCCGTCAAACACTCTGTTTTTTGTTTCTAAGGACACTCGTCAGTAGAACCACATCTCTGTCGCTTCAAGTCTCTTCTTCATCTGTGAGGAGATTGTCCAGCATTCACTGCCATATAGGAGATTAGATATTACATAGCCGTCCAACACTCTTTTCTTTGTTTCTAGGACACTCGTCAGTAGAACCACATCTCTGTCGCTTCAAGTCTCTTCTTCATCTGTGAGGAGATTGTCCAGCATTCACTGCCATATAGGAGATTAGATATTACATAGCCGTCCAACACTCTTTTCTTTGTTTCTAAGGACACTCGTCAGTAGAACCACATCTCTGTCGCTTCAAGTCTCTTCTTCATCAATGAGGAGATTGTCCAGCATTCACTGCCATATAGGAGATTAGATATTACATAGCCGTCCAACACTCTTTTCTTTGTTTCTAAGGACACTCGTCAGTAGAACCACATCTCTGTCGCTTCAAGTCTCTTCTTCATCTGTGAGGAGATTGTCCAGTATTCACTGCCATATAGGAGATTAGATATTACATAGCCGTACAACACTCTTTTTCTTTTGTTTCTAAGGACACTCGTCAGTAGAACCACATCTCTGTCGCTTCAAGTCTCTTCTTCATCTGTGAGGAGATTGTCCAGCATTCACTGCCATATAGGAGATTAGATATTACATAGCCGTTCAACACTCTTTTCTTTGTTTCTAAGGACACTCGTCAGTAGAACCACATCTCTGTCCTTCAAGTCTCTTCTTCATCTGTGAGGAGATTGTCCAGTATTCACTGCCATATAGGAGATTAGATATTACATAGCCGTCCAACACTCTTTTCTTTGTTTCTAAGGACACTCGTCAGTAGAACCACATCTCTGTCGCTTCAAGTCTCTTCTTCATCTGTGAGGAGATTGTCCAGCATTCACTGCCATATAGGAGATTAGATATTACATAGCCGTTCAACACTCTTTTCTTTGTTTCTAAGGACACTCGTCAGTAGAAACACATCTCTGTCGCTTCAAGTCTCTCGTTCATCTGTGAGGAGATTGTCCAGCATTCACTGCCATATAGGAGATTAGATATTACATAGCCGTCCAACACTCTTTTCGTTGTTTCTAAGGACACTCGTCAGTAGAACCACATCTCTGTCGCTTCAAGTCTCTTCTTCATCTGTGAGGAGATTGTCCAGCATTCACTGCCATATAGGAGATTAGATATTACATAGCCGTCCAAAACTCTTTTCTTTGTTTCTAAGGACACTCGTCAGTAGAACCACATCTCTGTCCTTCAAGTCTCTTCTTCATCTGTGAGGAGATTGTCCAGCAATCACTGCCATATAGGAGATTAGATATTACATAGCCGTCCAACACTCTTTTCTTTGTTTCTAAGGACACTCGTCAGTAGAACCACATCTCTGTCGCTTCAAGTCTCTTCTTCATCTGTGAGGAGATTGTCCAGCATTCACTGCCATATAGGAGATTAGATATTACATAGCCGTCCAACACTCTTTTTCTTTGTTTCTAAGGACACTCGTCAGTAGAACCACATCTCTGTCCTTCAAGTCTCTTCTTCATCTGTGAGGAGATTGTCCAGCATTCACTGCCATATATAGGAGATTAGATATTACATAGCCGTTCCAACACTCTTTTTCTTTGTTTCTAAGGACACTCGTCAGTAGAAACACATCTCTGTCCTTCAAGTCTCTCGTTCATCTGTGAGGAGATTGTCCAGCATTCACTGCCATATAGGAGATTAGATATTACATAGCCGTCCAACAGTCTTTTCTTTGTTTCTAAGGACACTCGTCAGTAGAACCACATCTCTGTCGCTTCAAGTCTCTTCTTCATCTGTGAGGAGATTCTCCAGTATTCACTGCCATATAGGAGATTAGATATTACATAGCCGTCCAATACTCTTTTCTTTGTTTCTAAGGACACTCGTCAGTAGAACCACATCTCTGTCGCTTCAAGTCACTTCTTCGTCTGTGAGGAGATTGTCCTGCATTCACTGCCATATAGCAGGAACGATATTACATAATAGTCTATTAGGCTTTTTTTTGTTTTTACGAAATTGAGATTTTTAGAATTTGGTCAGATCAGAGGGTAATATTCAGGGTTTGATTGATAAGTGTGCTAATCAATTCTTGTGCTATTTGCACAGATATTTACCAACAATCAGAAAGAGTTCCTAGGCAGATTGTTAACATAAAGTAGAAGGGAGGTAGGGCCAAGTAGAGTGTATTGGTGTTTATGAAATAAAGATGGTGAAAGAAAACTTATTGCATTTATTGAAAATGGGACAGCTAAACTACCGAAATCTTTCCCAACAACGAACAACGATATGTCCCAGGAACTTTTAAAGCACTTCAAGCGTAGCATTGGTTTATAAAATTTTATGATGAGGCGGTTAGCTGTGGTGACATGGCGTGAGCTTTACTGCGTTTGATGACAACTAATTGATGGTCATTATGGAATTGCGGCCCACACAAAACAGGTGGACAATTCGCCGAAAAAGTAAAAGCAGATACTTGAAATGTTGCCAACTTACATATGCGATTCGAAAATAAAAAAAATTAAAAAGCACTGTATGTAAAGATGAGGAAAACATCTTATTTTGTAAGTCGATGATTTTTTAAGCGTTTCACCCCAGGCAAGGCGGGAAGCCACGAGCACGCAAGGGGTTACAGAGTTGGAGTTAGAGCAAAGAGGAGTGATAGAGGAGAGGATGACGAGGAGGATAGGGGATAGATCAAGGCATCTGGAGACGTCGATTGTCATTACATTTGAATAGTTGACGATTATAGCTACCAGGGAAACATGAATAGGGAAGGGAGTTCCACAGGTGAGAGGTGCGAGATATGAAGCTATTGGAGTAGAAGAGACAGCTACATTAAAGTTTCGACAGTGAAATGGTGTGAGCGAGATGCCAGCCTAGTTGAACGCTTAAATTCATGAAGTCTGCGAACCAGCGAAGGCAGCTCATCGGAGCAGTTACCATGAAAGTATTTGTAAAAAAGACAGAGGGAGGAGAGAGCACGTCTCTGATAGAGCGACTGCAGACGAGATGCCAGATCAGGCTCAATTATATTGCATATCCGTCTCGGGATTTTATCAAGGACCTTGAGACAAACAG
>CAHIKZ030005072.1:515000-562500 GCA_903632075.3 Acanthosepion pharaonis
CAGCGACAGTACTACAACTGCCTAGCTGAGTAGTACCCGTTTCCTACCTTTGTATCTGTGATGTTAAATACACTTGTTCTTTAAACCAACTTCGACTTGATTTTCTTATTTTTACTATTGTGCCACGACACAACAGTATATCTTTCTTTCCTTCTGTTTGAGTGTCTGTTGTATATCTTCTTTCTTTCTTTCTTTCTTTCTTTCTTTTTTTTTCTTTCTTTTTATAATCCGTTGCTACCAAAAGTCTACAGCTTGAGAACGCGAATAATATTGTCAATTATAGTTGAAAATACTGACACGAAGGGTTTCGAAAAAAGAGGTTCACTGTTTTTTTTGTTCTTTACAAGAAACCAGAGTTTTTTTGTCACGGTAAGATTTTTTTTTCTCCTCTTCAAAGTTAAATGATTTGTCGAGTGAAAAATATATATTCGCGTAAGTCATTGGGGCTTAACAAAGACTGTTAAAAATTCGAGTCATATTTGTGCAAAACCACAAAGAGGTTGGAAAAAATTTTTGTGACTTTCCCATTAGTCGACTCTCCTTAAATCGACGGATTTTTTTTTGTTTTTTACGAGAAATACATATTTCTTGTTTGTGTATTAGTTGAGCAAACTAATTTTAGTAAGCAAGCCTTGGGAAAACTGATTTGTTTAATACAAGTGTAAACTGTATGGTGCGTAAATTGAATTCGTACCATGGACGCAGAATTAAGAGAGTTTCTTCTTCAATTGTTCAAATTTCAAACGGAACAAAGTCTCGCGTTGCAAAAGCAACAACTTCAACGACAACTTGAAAGTGAGGAGAAATTTAAAAAAGAGTTGTTGGAACAACAGAAACGCGTCGAACAAATCTTTATGAAAACACAGGAGGAACAGAGGAAACTTCTGGAGGCAACACGGTTAACGAATGCAAGCGAGAATCATAACGCATTCTCACAGACGGCTGTGTGGAACGCTATTGAAAGTTTCAATTGTAATCCAGAAGACGATGTCACGTTTGCTCATTTCTAGAGAAGATATGAGGATATTTTTGTATCGGATTGCGGTACATTGACAGACGCTAAAAAAGTTAGGTTTCTGCTAAGAAAATTGGGAACTGCCGAGCATACAAAGTTCGTGAATTTTATCCTTCCAAAAAAGACCAGTGAGTTGAACTTTCAAGAGAGAGTTACTCTACTAACAAAACTGTTTTCTACAAAAACTTCTCTTTTTCACAGGAGATATAAGTGTATGAATGTCACTAGAAGAGAGGAAGATGATTACACTACTTATGCAATTATTGTAAACAAGCATTGCGACAATTTTAAACTGGAGGAATTATCATCAGATAATTTTAAATGTTTAATATTTGTGCAAGGGCTGGTTTTAGGTAAAGACGCTGAGATCAGGCGTCATGTTTTAAATAAACTCGAAAATGAGCCGAATTTAAAATTACAAAGCTTAGCGGACGACTGTGAACGGTTTGTTGCGTTGAAACAGGACAGTCGTGACATAGAGGAACGCGGAGTGTCGCACATTAAAAAGGTCCATCAGAAGAAAAATTTAACTTCAAAAAATAACCAGAGGAAAAAACAGGGAAAAGATCCACCTGGACCGTGTTGGAGGTGTGGAGATAAACATTGGTACAATGAGTGTCCCTACATATTCAAACAATGTGACAACTGCTACCAGAAGGGGCATAAGGCATCACATTGAAGGAAAAAATCTGGTAGAAAGAAGACATCCATTAAACTAACGAAAATTGAACCTGAGGAACGAAATACCCGGAAATTTGTACAGGTCAAAATGTTTAAAAAGAAAGTAAGACTACAACTTGATAGTGGGTCTGATTTTTCCATCATTAATATACAGACATGGAAGAAGCTTGGGAGATCCACTATGATTAAATTACATAAAACGGCGAGAAGCGTCAGTGGTGAAAAAATCACCTTCGAAGGAGAATTATTGACGAATATTTCTTTTCAGAATAAGACCGAAAAAGCGAAAATTTTTGTCATGCGAAAATCAACTAACCTCTTTGGAACTGATCTGTTCGAAAAAATTAGACTATGGGATCTGCCTTTATGCTCTTTTTGTCAAAAAGTTGAGGATTCGAATGTGGAGAGGGAGTTAAAAGAGAATTTTCCAGACGTATTTACAGGCGGTCTTAGAAGGTGTACAAAAGCGGTAGCAAAATTTGAAGTCAAAGAAAATGAACAGCCAGTGTTCAAAAAGAAAAGAAAGGTTCCATACGCCGCTATAGAACAAATAGACGGTGAATTAGAAAGACTCGAAAACATGGGTGTCCTCGAAAAAATTGATCACAGTGAGTGGACTACGCCAACAGTTTACATCAAAAAGAAGAGCAAGGAGATTAGGGTTTGTGCCGATTTCTCAACAGGGTTAAACAATGCATTAAAGGATCACCATTATCCCCTTCCGAGCCCTGAAGAAATATTCGCGAAACTGAGTGGAGGGAAATATTTTTCTAAAATCGACCTCAGTGACGCGTATTTACAAATCCCAGTCGATCAGGAGTGTTCAAAGCTGCTATGCATCAATACGCATAAGGGATTATACAAGTTTAACAGACTTCCTTTTGGGGTCAAAGTCGCCCCTGCGATTTTTCAGCAAACAATGGACATGATGTTAAGTGGGCTGGACTTCGCAGTAGGGTACCTGGACGATGTGTTAATGAACAGCGCTAGCAAAGAACAACACAAAGCTCATGTAAACCAAGTATTCAAAAGGATCCAGGATTATGGATTTAAACTGAAACAGGAAAAATGTACCTTTTTCATGGAAAAAATAAAATACTTGGGGCAAATCAGCGATGAACATGGAAGAAGGCCGGATCCAGATAGATCGAGTGCAATAAGGGACATGCCTGCTCCAGAAAATATTGCGTCTCTACAAAGTTTCTTAGGGTTGGCGAATTATTACAATGTATTCGTGCCAAATATGCATAAACTAAGATCACCCTTAAATGAATTGTTAAGGAAGGACCAAAAATGGGTCTGGACGCAAGAGTGCGAAGAAGCATTTCAGGAAATTAAAGATATATTAACGTCTGACTTGTTTTTGGCATTCTGTTTATAATCCCAAGCGTGATATTATAGTTGCAAGCGATGCCAGTGCCTATGGCATAGGAGCATGCATACTACACAAAATGGATGATGGAAAAATAAAACCCATAGCCCATGCACCCCGTTCACTTTTACCAGCCGAAAAGAACTACTCGCAAATTGAGAAAGAGGCGCTAAGCATTATATTCGCAGTAAAGAAATTTCATCGTTTCTTGCACGGTAGACAATTTCTGTTACAAACAGATCACAAACCTTTACTAACGATTTTTGGATCGAAAAAGGACTACCACAACATACGGCGAATAGACTCCAAAGATGGGGTACCATTCTTCTGAATTATAATTTTCAAATGGAGTATGTACCATCTAAAAGACTTGGTCATGCAGATGGCTTATCAAGGTTAATACCTAAGCACACAGAACCATTGGAGGATATGGTAATAGCAGCCATTCAAGTGGAAGTTGAAGTAAAAAATACTTTGTGACACGATAAGAGAACTTCCAGTAACACTTGATGAGATTAAGAGTAAGGCAGAGGTGGACGAATTTATTATAAGCACGAAAGAAAAAATCAACAGTAACCAACTGGATGAGGAAATTTATTCAATTTGTGATAACGTCCTGTTATATAGCGACAGGGTCGTAATTCCTACGACATTACAGAAAAGAATGCTCAAGGAATTCCATGTAGGACATCCAGGCATATCAAGAATGAAAAGCCTTATGCGCTCTTTCGTTTTCTGGCCAAACATGGATAAGAATATAGAAGAAAAAGTCAGGGAGTTTAGAGGATGCGCATTAGCTATGAAAGCTCCTCCGACTCAATTCGGTTCGTGGGCAAAACCGGACCGACCTTGGTCGAGAATTCACTTGGATTTTGCTGGACCGCTAGATGGTTTCTACTATCTCATTGTTATAGACAGTCTATGTAAGTGGCCGGAAGTACTGAAATGCAAGAACCCCACATCCGAGGCAGCTATTAACTTCCTGTATGAACTATTACCACCCAAGGAGTAATTGGCAAGCGGAGAGATTCGTGGATACATTCAAGAGAGCCCTGAGAAAGGCTAGTGGATCACCGACGGATAAGTCAATCCAACAGTTCTTACAAGTTTACAGTGTCACTCCGAATGCAAACATCGAAACGTCGAAGACACCTGCTGAGGTCATGTTCGGACGCAAGTTTAGATCAATTTTCCACAATTTGTTACCAAACCAGGATAGGCCAAACCTCAAAAAACCAATAACAAAAAAAACGGTATAAAGTTGGCGAAAGAGTTTTCTAC
Organism: Acanthosepion pharaonis; assembly: GCA_903632075.3. Taxonomy (NCBI): domain Eukaryota; kingdom Metazoa; phylum Mollusca; class Cephalopoda; order Sepiida; family Sepiidae; genus Acanthosepion; species Acanthosepion pharaonis. The sequence goes on from CAHIKZ030005072.1 coordinate 519,350, forward strand.
AAGATGCATAGAAATAATAGGACCTTTTGGGAGTCCGGCACTATTGAGAAACAAATAGGCAACATGGTCTATATGATTAAGGGACCAGATTTCGTGCACAAACGTCACACTAACCAAATCCGGAAAAGATACTCGAACAGTGAGGTGACCAGATCGCCCGAGGAGGACATCATGGACACAGTGTTTGATACTTTTCAGGTGCCCATACCAGAGACAGCTCCTGAGAATAGGAGGTCAGTAAGAAAACGGAAATCAACGGAGTTGATTAGGGTGAACCCAAAACAAAAACGTTATTAATTCCCAGACGGGATATTTTCAAAGGGGGGTATTGCACCGGCCTCTAACACAAGGGAATTACACCGGTTCTCACTATATATAGTGCCAGTAATACCTACCCGGTGTAAGCAGCGACAGTACTACAACTGCCTAGCTGAGTAGTACCCGTTTCCTACCTTTGTATCTGTGATGTTAAATACACTTGTTCTTTAAACCAACTTCGACTTGATTTTCTTATTTTTACTATTGTGCCACGACACAACAGTATATCTTTCTTTCCTTCTGTTTGAGTGTCTGTTGTATATCTTCTTTCTTTCTTTCTTTCTTTCTTTTTTTTTTTCTTTCTTTCGTTTTTTCTTTTTATAATCCGTTGTATTATTTATTCTTGAAATATTACAATTTTTTTTCAAACTCACTTTTTACTTCATATAGTTTCTTTCTTTTCTTTCTTTCTTTTCTTTCTTTCTTTTCTTTCTTCCTTTCTTTCTTTCTTTCTTTCTTTCTTTCTTTCTTTCTTTCGTTCTTTCTTCTTAATGCTGCTGGTCTTTATTATTTTACGCTTTTAAATTTTTTCTTCAAATTTCTCTCGTCTATTACATTTTTTTCTTATATTTGTGGAACTCCATGATTTCCGGCCATCTTTAATCTGCAAAAACAGAAATGCAATGACAATCGCTAATTACTCTCCTCCTGATTACTATTTCCCTTTTCCGCTTATTATTAATGTTTCTGTTCCTAATTCTTCTGCACCCAATAACCCCTTGTCTCCTGGTGGTTTTACTGCCTTGCCTTCTTTCTTTCTTTCTTTCTTTCTTTCTTTCTTTCTTTCTTTCTTTCTTTCTTTCTACGATACGCTGTATTATTTATTCTTGTTATATTATAACTTGCTTTTTACACTCAGTTGGGAAACATACGAATCCACCTCTCCTTTCTCCCCAGTTTCGGGTTATTTAGCAAGACATGTATCACTAAAGCGTTATTATATCAAAAAAAAATTTAAACAAACTAAAAAGCATTTTATGACTTTAGATATCCTGGAAATGGTTGAAATGTCGTCGGAAACGAATCAGTCACTCAATTAATCAGTACAAAATTCTTTACAAATTCTACTTTTGACTTTTTTTTTATTTTCTAGTAAAATAAATAAATAAAAAACCTGTTCCGCCTTCATTCAAATGTTTATTTATTTTTTTTTTTAACTTTTTAACGCTCTTTCTTTCTTTCACTAAATGTCTTTGAAATAATTTTGACCATATCCTATCATTTCCAGAACGTAAACAAAAGCACTCTCGAAAATTTATCTGCAATTTCGTGGTTTTTACTTTTGAGGCTAATATTGGACTGAAGAATTCCTGTTTCACCGAATCGCAAAAGACACACTTAAACCAAACGATAAGACGAAAAGGACCCAGTGAGAAAAATCGAAAAAACTAAATTAAAAAACCCACAAAAAACAATAGACACCATGAGAATAAAACATACACCAATGTCGATCTGTATGTCGGAAAAAACTACGCATTGATCGAGATGACTTTTGTTTATTAAACATTGTTTTTACGTGCGGCATTTTTATCTATCGATCTGAACATTTATCGATCTCAATAATCTTTGTACACACGCACGCACACGCTCGAGCGCACGCGCACATACACACACACACATATATATATATATTGATTTAAGAGAATTATTTTATCAGTTTCAAACGACATCAGAACTGGTTGTTCGTTCAATGAATACTGAATGATCCTATCTATCTATCTATCTATCTATCTATCTATCTATCTATCTATCTATCTATCTATCTATGTCCGTTAATATCTATCTATCTATCTATCTATCTATCTATCTATGTCCGTTAATATCTATCTATCTATCTATCTATCTATCTATCTATCTATCTATCTATCTATCTATCTATCTATCTATGTCCGTTAATATCTATCTATCTATCTATCTATCTATCTATCTATCTATCTATCTATCTATCTATCTATCTATGTCCCTTAATTTCTATCTATCTGTCTATCTATTTCAGTCTGTTTATACCTATCTAAGTTCAGTACTCGTTTCATTGTTTATATCTATATTTCTGATTCTTTATTCATTGCTAATCTATATGACAGTAAACGCTGGAAAATCTCATCACAGATGAAGAAGTGGCTTAAGGCAAGAGGAATGATAAAAGTGAGATAAAGGGACAGAAATTAGCTTCTTTTCACGAATGTCATTGGAAACAAAGAAAGAGTTTTGGACAATTATGTAATAATGTAATCTCCTAAATGGTAGTAAATGCTGGACAATCTCCTCACAGATGAAGAAGAGACGTGAAGCGACAGAAATGTGGTTCTACTGACGAGTGTCCTTAGAAACAAAGAAAAGAGTGTTGGACGGCTATGTAATATCTAATCTCCTATATGGCAGTGAATGCTGGACAATCTCCTCACAGATGAAGAAGAGACTTGAAGCGTCAGAGATGTGGTTCTACTGACGACTGTCCTTAGAAACAAAGAAAAGACTGTTGGACGGATATGTAATATCTAATCTCCTATATGGCAGTGAATGCTGGACAATCTCCTCACAGATGAAGAAGAGACTTGAAGCGATATAGATGTGGTTCTACTGACGAGTGTCCTTAGAAACAAAGAAAAGACTGTTGGACGGCTATGTAATATCTAATCTCCTATATGGCAGTGAATGCTGGACAATCTCCTCACAGATGAAGAAGAGACTTGAAGCGACAGAGATGTGGTTCTACTGACGAGTGTCCTTAGAAACAAAGAAAAGAGTGTTCGACGACTATGTAATATCTAATCTCCTATATGGCAGTGAATGCTGGACAATCTCCTCACAGATGAAGAAGAGACTTGAAGCGACAGAGATGTGGTTCTACTGATGAGTGTCCTTGGAAACAAAGAAAAGAGTGTTGGATGGCTATGTAATATCTAATCTCCTATATTGCAGTGAATGCTGGACAATCTCCTCACAGATGAAGAAGAGACTTGAAGCGACAGAGATGTGGTTCTACTGACGAGTGTCCTTAGAAACAAAGAAAAGAGTGTTGGGCGGCTATGTAATATCTAATCCCCTATATGGCAGTGAATGCTGGAAAATCTCCTCTGAGATGAAGAAGAGACTTGAAGCGACAGAGATGTGGTTCTACTGACGAGTGTCCTTAGAAACAAAGAAAAGTGTGTTGGACGGCTATGTAATATTTAATCTCCTCTATGGCAGTGAATGCTGGAAAATCTCCTCTGAGATGAAGAAGAGACTTGAAGCGAAATAGATGTGGTTCTACTGACGAGTATCCTTAGAAACAAAGAAAAGAGTGTTGGGCGGCTATGTAATATCTAATCTCCTATATGGCAGTGAATGCTGGACAATCTCCTCACAGAGGAAAAAGAGACTTGAAGCGACAGAGATGTGGTTCTACTGATGAGTGTCCATGGAAACAAAGAAAAGAGTGTTAGACGGCTATGTAATATCTAATCTCCTATATGGCAGTGAATGCTGGACAATCTCCTTACAGATTAAGAAGAGACTTGAAGCGACAGAGATGTGGTTCTACTGATGAGTGTCCATGGAAACAAAGAAATGAGTGTTCGACGACTATGTAATATCTAATCTCCTATATGGCAGTGAATGCTGGACAATCTCCTCACAGATGAAGAAGAGACTCGAAGCTACAGAGATGTGGTTCTACTGATGAGTGTCCTTGGAAACAAAGAAAAGAGTGTTGGACGGCTATGTAATATCTAATCTCCTATATGGCAGTGAATCCTGGAAAATCTCCTCATAGATGAAGAAGAGACTTGAAGCGTCAGAGATGTGGTTCTACTGACGACTGTCCTTAGAAACAAAGAAAAGACTGTTGGACGGATATGTAATATCTAATCTCCTATATGGCAGTGAATGCTGGACAATCTCCTCACAGATGAAGAAGAGACTTGAAGCGATATAGATGTGGTTCTACTGACGAGTGTCCTTAGAAACAAAGAAAAGACTGTTGGACGGCTATGTAATATCTAATCTCCTATATGGCAGTGAATGCTGGACAATCTCTTCACAGATGAAGAAGAGACTTGAAGCGATATAGATGTGGTTCTACTGACGAGTGTCCTTAGAAACAAAGAAAAGACTGTTGGACGGCTCTGTAATATCTAATCTCCTATATGGCAGTGAATGCTGGACAATCTCCTCACAGATGAAGAAGAGACTTGAAGCGACAGAGATGTGGTTCTACTGACGAGTATCCTTAGAAACAAAGAAAAGAGTGTTGGGCGGCTATGTAATATCTAATCTCCTATATGGCAGTGAATGCTGGACAATCTCCTCACAGAGGAAAAAGAGACTTGAAGCGACAGAGATGTGGTTCTACTGATGAGTGTCCATGGAAACAAAGAAAAGAGTGTTAGACGGCTATGTAATATCTAATCTCCTATATGGCAGTGAATGCTGGACAATCTCCTTACAGATTAAGAAGACACTTGAAGCGACAGAGATGTGGTTCTACTGACGAGTGTCCTTGGAAACAAAGAAAAGAGTGTTGGACGGCTATGTAATATCTAATCTCCTATATGGCAGTGAATGCTGGAAAATCTCCTCACAGATGAAAAAGAGACTTGAAGCGACAGAGATGTGGTTCTACTGATGAGTGTCCATGGAAACAAAGAAATGAGTGTTCGACGACTATGTAATATCTAATCTCCTATATGGCAGTGAATGCTGGACAATCTCCTCACAGATGAAGAAGAGACTCGAAGCGACAGAGATGTGGTTCTACTGATGAGTGTCCTTGGAAACAAAGAAAAGAGTGTTGGACGGCTATGTAATATCTAATCTCCTATATGGCAGTGAATCCTGGAAAATCTCCTCATAGATGAAGAAAAGACTTGAAGCGACAGAGATGTTGTTTACTGACATTAAATAACCCATTAAATAAACCAAACCAATCTAAACCAAAGTCTACATCTATTCATACGAATCTATCCTAAAAATTTTGTCGGCATTAAATAACCCATTGAGGTTGATATGCCGTTAAACAAAATACACCCAACCAATCTAAACCAAAGAATACATACTCTATTCAGACGAATCTATCCTAAAAATGCCGTTAAACAAAACCAACCCAAACCATTTATAAAGTTTGAATTGGCAATTGGCAAATGTTTTTCTAACTATTCCAATAAATAATATAATAATTCAATTGTGTAATTAAAGAATCTAATAAACAAATATTGTTTATTATTTTTGTTGTCAATTGTGAAGATGTGTGATAGAAAAAAAACTTTTATTATATAACTTACTTTAGCCATTTTTACCGTAAATTAATGGGATCTTGCCGCCAATCAAGGCGTGCGTTTGAATTAATTATTTTCTTCTTGCTTTCCTCGACTATCTTGTCTAATGGATCTCGGAGTTTTCCTTCCGAATCCATAATTCGAAGATAAACGGAAATGGCATGTGTCTTGGAATAATAGATGAGGAATTCAGTCAAGTGAAATAAATGGAAAGAAAAAGTCAGTTTAGAAATCTTCAGAAGAACAAGGAAAAAAATGACTACCTAAACGAAAGAACAGGAAATTGATCAAAGGAATAATTACAATAACATATTTTGAATCTGAAGAATTTCGAGCAGAGTGAATTTGCGTTTTGTCGAGATAATGTTTCTTTTCTTTTTTATTTCCCTTCTTGTCGGTGTTCCGAACAGAATTCACATAATCCTATTTAACGAACACTGCTTACACAGAAAACCACATTTCCATTTACTATCCGAGTAAATGAAGCTGACGGTATTACCTATAGTTGTTGGCGCACATGGAAATATATGAGAAACAGTAGAATTAAATAGGAGTTTATAGATTCGCTGATAAGCCCTATTCAAACATCTTCCTCGTCTTTTGAGCAGGAATAGTATTTCTCTTGTTTCCTGTTTAGGATTGGGTTTCCGGTTGCTTCTCTTTCCTTCCCAGTCACCCTTGTATCTAAGGCGTCCTTGGGTAAGACGTTAAACGAAATCCGCGTCCTGGGTAAGACGATAAACTACGTCCAACAGAAAGGCCTCTGATCAGGAGGTTTTGAGGAGCGTGGAACCGCCTCTTAATTGCTGGTGTTCCCAGGCCCACCCTGACCTGGGGTGGTAGCACTTGTTAGGGTCCCAGCTATGGGCAAATAGTTAACTATTACCAGCAATACTTTTGGGCAAATAATTAACTATTACCAGCAATACTTTTTGGATTAAAATTATTACCAGGAATATAATTTTGAAGGAAATATATTATCAGAAATAAAAATTTGTGTCGGCATTAAATAACCCACTGAGGTTGATATGCTGTAAAACAAAATAAACCAAACCAATCTAAACCAAAGAATACATATTCTATTCATACGAAACTATCCTAAAAAATGTTGTCGGCGTTAAATAATCCATTGAGGTTGATATGCCGTTAAACAAAATAAACCAAACCAATCTAAACCAAAGAATACATATTCTATTCATACGAATCTATCCTAAAAATGTTGTCGGCGTTAAATAATCCATTGAGGTTGATATGCCGTTAAACAAAATAAACTAAACCAATCTAAACCAAAGAATACATATTCTATTCATACGAATCTATCCTAAAAATATTGTCGGCATTGATATCATTGAAGAATACTTGAAAGTTATCGAAGAGGTCATTGTAAATGATGATGAAATATAATCGGATTTTTTTTCTTTTTTTAAAATAATGTTGATTAAACAAAAACGGAAATTGTTTATGATTAAACCTGACATATTTTACAAGTTTTAACCCCTGAAGATTTCACGCCTTTCCTATCATAATGTTCTGTTGAATCTTAATTCTTCCGTTAATGACTGAATAATGTCACGGTGGATTGTACGACAATAATATATCCGCAGAAATTCCTGTATCGCGTCGTTAAAACATTTGAGCTTCTTAACATCATTTCACAGTATATTACAATAACAGTTATGAGTATAAAAGAATGTTGGTATTTTAAGAAGTGGGTACAAATGGAAAGATATGAAATTGACAACTTTTTCAGAGAAACACACTTTAAACACTTTTATCTTTCTTTTTTTTTTACATTTCCTTCCTGAAACTGATGTCCTTTGTTTTTTCTATGCAATCAAAATGAATAGTCCATTATTCATGAGGTATTTTCAGAAGATGTTAAACACGTCACATCTATAGTCCCTTCTTTCTTTCTTTCTTTCTTTCTTTCTTTCTTTCTTTCTTTGATTTACTCACTGAAACTAAGTAGTGTTTCTCCACTCTTTTCAAACGATCAAAATGGATTTGTCCATTATTTATGAGTTATTGGCAGGGCGTAATGGTCGCACTAAGGGAGATAGGGAGATGCACAATTATTATAGGATTATTATTATTATTATTATGAAAGAAACAATTTACTTTTTTTTTCTTTTAGCAGAAATATTTTGTTTCTATCACTGTTTTCCTATTTCTTGAAGTTAATTATTGAATAAGCTCATGGTAAGTTCTGCAACAATAAAAGATCCTTAGCATCTTTAACAAGCATGCAATAACAGTCATAAATAAGTCTTTCTTTCTTACTTTCATTTTTTTCACTGAAACCAGCTAGCACCTTTTCACGCGATAAACACCGAATAGTCCATTATTTATGAGGTATTAGCAGGCCGTAACGGTCGTGCTAACAAACGAAGGGAGGTACAAACATATTTACAGTAGTATAGTAATATGAAGCAATTTCCTTAAGTTCTGTTTATTCGTTGCCGGCATTATGACTCGTATCCAAGAATTTCATTTCTTCCTTGTTGCCCGCTTTTTTTTTATGATGATGGCTAAGTAGAGCAATTTTTGCTTGGAAGAGTCGATGGCATTGACTTGCATAATAATATTGATGGAGGACGAGGTAGATCGTGTTGAGTAATTCTCTCTAGTCACATCATTACTTCGTTCTCATCTGTCTATTTAAACGTTAGAAAACTAATGCTGTATGTTATCCGAACTGGTAAGAAATACGGTAATAATAGGCCATCCTTTTATTCGGGTGGTTTGGTTTGTTTTACGGTATATCAACCTCAACTGGTTATTTAATGCCAGCAAGATTTTTATTGCAGCTTATATTTTCTATCTATCTATCTATCTATCTATCTATCTATCTATCTATCTGAGTCTACACAGTATCTATCTATCTATCTATCTATCTATCTATCTATCTATCTGAGTCTACATAGTATCTATCTATCTATCTATCTATCTATCTATCTATCTATCTATCTATCTATCTATCTATCTATCTAAGTCTACACAGTATCTATCTATCTGAGTCTACATCTATCTATCTATCTATCTATCTATCTATCTATCTATCTATCTATCTATCTAAGTCTGCACAGTATCTATCTATCTATCTATCTATCTATCTATCTATCTATCTATCTATCTGAGTCTACATAATATCTATCTATCTATCTATCTATCTATCTATCTATCTATCTATCTATCTATCTCAGTATATATTGGTTTGCTTTGGTTTGTTTTACGGTATATCAACCTCAACGGGTTATTTATTGCCGGCAATATTTTTATTGCTGGTAATAATTTTTCAAAAATGTATTGTTGGTAATAATGTGTTACTAGCAATAATTTTTTCTTCAATATCCATTACTGGTAATAATTTTTCCGAAAATGTATTGCTGGTATTAAAACCTATTTATTTTACCCGTGTTGACTCCATTTTGTAGGTTAACTATTTGCCCATATCTGGGACCCTCACAGGTGCTACCACCCCTGGTCAGGGTGGATCAGGGAACATCAGCACTTAAGAGGTTGTTCCACGCTCCTCAAAAGCAAGATTTGATATGGCATAAAAAAAACAAATCTCTTAATCAAAAATTAATGACAGTATATATGAAATTGATACTTTATTAAGTAATTCCTGTTGTTCGAAGGTATGCAAATGTTACTCTTTAAACGTATTGTTCTTATTGATGTTATTTTCGTTTTCTACTTTCTGGATTTAATAAGGAGTAGTCGTCTACTCGTTTCAGAGCAGTAGAACGGCTAACCAATCCCTCTTGCAGACGCCTGCTCAGGCACATTTAATACCCACAGAGATCACTTGGTCGTTTTATTCTTGATTCCAAAGGTAACCATTGGTCGATTTTACACATTAATCGATAGGTAAGCATTAGTCGGATTTATACATTGATTGTTTTTATACTTTAGCCTCTCGGTAAACTTGGTTGTTCTGAATAGAGAGTATAGGAGTGGGTAACATACTTACTGGGGCGGTACTATGAACCGATCACGTTTCTAGCATCTTTTTGCATATGTCGGATATTCGAGGTCCACCTGCGGTCTAAGGATATCTTGAGTCCTAATAGACCAGTGGGTCACAAACGATTTCGGGATACCCCACTTTGGTATTTCTAAAATCCTGTGCCCCCCACCGTAATATTTAATTCTTCCATATTCAAAATTTTACGACAATTCACGTGAAGAAAGCTTAAAAGCAATGGTCTCGAAACAAGTCTCCAAAGACCATTGCGTCCATGAAAGAAAAAAATTAAGAAAACAAAAAGACAGCTAAATATAGCAGTCGTCCAGACTGTTCATTACTGTCAAACTCTCTGCCTTGAGCAGAGAGAACCTGGACGAGACTATATATATATATATATATATATATATATATATATATATATATATATGTGGCCTGACGATTGCATATAGCATGAAACAGACTGTCGCCAATAAGTGTTGAATTTTATGTTCACTTTTTATATATATATATATATATATATATATATATATATATATATATTATTATATATAATTATTTACACGCTACATAAGAGGTCTCATGTTTCAAAACAAGAGGTTAAAACTACAATATAATTATTTGAATTAAATTGAATTAAAAGTAAGCTCTGTTCCATCTTCAAGCGAAATTTTTTTAAATTTCGCTTGAAGATGGAACAGAGCTTACTTTAATTCAATTTAATTCAAATGATTATATTGTAGTTTTAGGCTCTTGTTTTAAAACTAAAAAAAAAAAATTATGTAACGTGTTGGAATCATATTTTTAAATAAATAATTATATCTATGCCCTACTTTTGTATCGAGCACTATTTGTAAAAAATAATAACAAAAATACTAAAGAAGTTTGGATTATTTACCTAACCAGTTCTTTCCTATTTTCTATATATTTTCATATATATATATATATATATATATATATATATATATATATATATATATATATATAGCTCCAAAACATATAATAGAGGACTGAAAGGCAGAAATATAAAGTATTTAAATGAGAGCTTATTCTATAATATACTTTGATCATTTTAATTATGAAATAATAATGCAAAATTAAATTTGAGCTCACTAGAAAACAACTGACTGTTAAAAATTCACTCTGGAATTTCCCCCTTATTCTGTTGGTATAGTAAGACGAAGTTTCCCCATCCTAGGCATTTCTCACCAAAATATTATCATGCCCCACCGCTGGGGGCATGCGCCCCACGTTGGGAATCATTGAAATAGACGTTCAAGAAAAGCATTCTCCTTGAGAGAAGACAGATGAATCAAGAGAGGGGAAAGTTCGGAGGCTGCTCGGTGGTGGTTCAACGTTGCCAGTTTGGTTTTGATCTCACTGAATTTTACAAGCCAGTTCTTTCCTCATTGAGCCACTTAGACTGGGTCAGAGAACGGATGAACTGTTTAAGTTCTTGACCTTCTTGATTTTTGGAGATACACCTGTATCATCCGTGACAGATACTGAAATGAATATATAATAAAATATAAAAAGTTACTTGATAGCTTCCTTTGGATATTTTTAATTTTAGCGATTGAAAAAAAAACAAAAAAACAAAACAAAAAAAACAAAAAAAAAACATATTTCCTTCCTCCCGTTCGACGATAAAGCTAATATTAAGGAAAGAATTCCGAGACGAATATTGCAGAAAATGCAACCAATGCAATTGTGAAATACTTAAATATGGCCTGCATTTTTATCGTATTGCTTGTGTTAGCTTTGAGAATTTGCTTACTCCTTTTAATGATGTAAAAAAGCAGAATTCTTTCTTATATATGACAATATAGTTAATTGTATCGATAAAAATCCTAGATTATTCATGGAGAAAATAGAGTTAATACAATAGGAAAATATTTATATATGGCCGACAGTGTTGGGAGAGGTTGTATTATATATATATATATATATATATATATATATGTTTGTACAATTAAGCCTTATATAAGGAAGCATATTGCTTTTTAAATCCTAAAAAGTAAAATAAATATATATATATATATATATATATATATATATATATATATATATATATCATATACACATATATATATATATATATATATATATATATATATATATATATATATATATATATGCCAAGATTATTACATTGAACAAAACATTGGGGACAAGTATTCTATTGCGATTTATTATTAAATAGATCTTCCCAGAATTCATAGCAACAGAAAACAGATTCTTTCACAATGTTATGTGTCCAATAAAATCCTATATTAATATTAGTTTACCAAGGCTGTCAAAAAATTATTATATTTTATTTTAATCTTTTTCCAGTTATGATATTCGTAGAAATTGTATTTAGGGCGAATGATAGAAAATAATTCACTTCAATATATTTATATAAAACAGAGGATGTCTGTCTGTATGATGTATTTTCACTCGAGATCCATCAAACCGATTTTGATCAAACTTGGCATATTCATTGTACAATTTAAGAGATAGGTTCTTAGCATAAAAAAATCGATAATATTTTAAAAAATCAATAATCGATGAAGCCGATCAAAAATGGATTTCGTTCAAACTAGGTATGTAGGTTACTTACATCATGAAGAGCTCAACGATACCTCTTGTTTTATTTCTACGCTACTGCGTTTAGCGAAAAAAAAACGCGAAAAACGAAAATTCGATTTCAACAGAAATTTTAAACTAAAAACTCCCTCACTTTTCAAACAATCTAATACAAACTCACTCAATTGTAGTCAACAATAAGTTGATTGTTTAACAGTCATTTAACTTGATAACTAAGTCTATATATACATTATTTACATTATTCGGACTATTGTCCTCATCTTTGTCGTCATATTAATCACAACGTTTCGGCCGTTGTACGCTCCGGCCTTCTTCAGGTGGTTGGAATTTCGAACTGAACCCTTTATTTCGCTCACTGGGGTAGACTGTTCTAGTTCCACGTGCCATGTTTGATGGATGTCAGTTATCAGTTATCTCCTGCTAATTTCCCTCTGAAAGTTCTCCACTGCCTTAACCGGGTATTGAACTCACACTCTTTGGGTCATGTCACTGGATCTAACCAACGCCCTCATCTAATGTGCCATGTGTCCTTGAGGGTATGAATTTCTAGGTATTATAAACCTAATGTCTTCAGCAACCATTTTTACCAGTGATCACATTGCAATTTTGCTGTTATCATGCATGTTTTTACCATAGCTCATATTGCAACTTTGCTGTTATCATTGCTTTTCTCTGGCACTCTGGTTCCCATATTGTATTTATTTCTATGCTTGGTCGGCTCAGGAAATTTTTGTGGCCTAGCATATGTGCTGATTCCTTAAGTTTACGAATTTTCCAATCGTGTTCCTTGTCTATGATCTCAACATGATCCCACAGAGGGCGGTGATCTAGCTTCTCTCTCCATATGTGGTCAGCCACGCCTGATCTTTCTACTTCCCCTCGTGTTACAGCTTTCTGGTGTTCTTGAAGCCTTACCTTGAGGGGGCGGCCTGTCTCTCCTTTATATTCCTTTCCGCAGCTGCACGGGATAGCGTACACACAGTCTTTAGTCATGTTTTCCTCTATGGGGGGGTCTTACTCGGGATAGATATCTGCAAAGTGTCGTCAAGCTTTTGAAGGTTGTCCTGATGTTATATGGACCGCAGATCCTTTGTATTTTCTCTGATAATCCCTTCACATAAGGCAGGCAGACTGTTTTCTGAGTGTTGTTGTCCTTCTCCTCTTGTACCCGCCTATCCCAGTTTTTTTTTTGCTGCTGCAATGTACCCAGGGTAGTTGTTATGTTGTAGAGTACTACTTAGACTGACCAATCCATCATCTAACGTCCCTGGGTCGCCACTTATGACTTTTTCTCGGTGTTGTAAGCAACGGATGATCCATTTCTTTACGCTCTATGGATGGTGGGAGTTGAAATTGAGGTGAATGTCGGTTTACGGTATACAGATGTCTTAAACCCATGCTCTGTTCGAGATATTAGAACATCCAGGAATGGGAGTGTGTTGTTACTCTATTTCTCCATTGTGAACTGTATCGAAGGTCTTATTGAGTTCACATGGTCCAGTTGAACCTGAGCATCTTCCTGGTGTGGCCAGAGTATGAAGGTGTCATCTACGTACCTTAACCATATAGTTGGCTTTAGAGATATAGATTCTAATGCCATTTTCTCAAACTATTCCATGTATATATTCGCCATTGCTGGTGATAATGGCGAGCCCATTGCTAAGCCCTCATCCTGTCGATATATCTGTGATCCCATTCCGAAGTGTGTTGTTTGTGTACAGAAAGTCAACATCTCCATCAGATTATCTATTGGAATACTGGTCCGTTCTTCTAGAGAAGAGTCAGAGGTCAATCTGTCTCTGACTACCGAGAGTGCCTCCTCCGTGAGCAAACTCACCACGTCCAAGCTCACCATCTGATAACTGATAACTGACATCCATCAAACATGGCACGTGGAACTAGAACAGTCTACCCCAGTGAGCGAAATAAAGGGTTCAGTTCGAAATTCCAACCACCTGAAGAAGGCCGGAGCGTACAACGGCCGAAACGTTGTGATAAACATGGCGAGAAAGATGAGGACAATAGTCCGAATAATGTAAATAATGTACATAATACCTGATCTCCGAAATATAGACAAAGTCTATATATATAGTGAAAACTCGCGTGAATAGCAAAAATGGCGTTATTTACTGGTTTCTTTCTTAATTTTTCGTTGATCTTTTAACCAATTTTCATAAAATTTAACAATTGCATTATAAATGTATCCTCTTTTCCGACCCTGGCAGCATACTGATAAATTAAATTTCAAAAACTCCAAAATAATTACGGTCTGAAGTGGGTCTTCATATTGTTTGTTTTATCCGTCATGTCTTGTCTTGTCTTGTAACGGCATTCACCCGGGGTGGGTTGAGCCGGCTTCAATTGAATTAACCGCATCGCGTGTCAAGGCCATCCACCCCTGTTGATCGGCAGCAGAATCAACGGCATGATCGAGCCATTTGCGATTCCAGCGTCGGACCCCGAACACGCGAGGACCGGACATGAGTTCCATATCTGCTTTGACCGTTGCGAGCCACGTCTTCTTGATCACCTCAGCGCTTCCTCCAACCAGTGGGTGCGTTTGGCGCCACCAGTTTACGGACGGACGGACTCATCACCACGCTGCCGCAGCACGTGGCCGAACCACCGGAGTCTCCTGTTAAACAGAGTTTCTTCCGGGCCCAGAATGTTGCATCTGGCGCTGATGGACGAGTTGGGGATCCGGTCGGAGAGGCGCACGCGGAAGGATACGGCGGAGGCAGTAGTGATCGAATACCTTTCGATCACTACTGCCTCCGCCGTATCCGTCTCGTCCTCAACTAACTTCGATTGAATAAATACAGACTACTTCTGTTATATCAGTAACTGCATTCATTCAAAATGTTTTTAATGAAAGTACTTTAAAGTAATTGAAGAAGATAGGCTCTGTTTTATCTAAACATGATGCTGTGTTTGCTCCATTCTATTTGAACGCTTTTTCTGATCGAACAACTGGATATGGCTGCTAGTTTATAATATATATATATATATATATATATATACACACACACACACACACACACACACACACACACACACACACACACACACACACACACGTCAGAGGCTTTTTTTCTCTTTCTTTGATTAACGAAAATGAAGACGAGGAAACATTTCAATCCGTTTACAATTTAGATCTACTTTACTCAAGTCTTTTCCAGCAACTGGGAATATAAAATAAGTTATTGTATGACAAGATAATTCATTCATAATACGAGATTTTGTTCTGCGATTTGAGTCAGTGTCTTGTAAAATCTAAAGTAAATTGATTTCTGATTTGGAACAAACTTCATGGCCTTTTCCAACAGAATTTGAATACTTGATTTCGTTTTACACGTGACTGACATTTATGACATATATATATATATATATATATATATATATATATATATATGTGTGTGTGTGTGTACTATTACACACACACACACACACATATATATATATATGTGTGTGTGTATAATATAATATAATCTTATATTAATACTAGTTTACCAATGCTGTCAAAATATATATTTTTCAAATTGTTTTAGTTAATTTTCAAGCAGTGGTACCATACATTAACACCGCCTCTACTGCGGATCGGAAGAATCTGTCTGGTAGATCAGATTTCCGGATTACATCCATTTTGTTCAGGCTTGCCCCGGCTTTGAGGTACGCAAATATTCACGTACTTTTCACTAGAATTTATCTCGCTTCCTATATATATATATATATATATATATATATATATATATATATAATATTTACAGTTTTTATTGATTAATATGTGGCAGTATGTTTTGAGTCTTCCTGGTCGAAGCTTATTGAGTTTCAACCTGACACCCGCCCTCAAGTAGAACGATTTCTCTTACTGAATCTGTATCGAGTTTATCTGCTTTTTTTCTCCTATCGTGTACCTGCCTTTTCACCTTTCCTTCTCTCTCTTATTGTAGATGTTTTTCATTACTCTATACTTTGGTTCATCCTCAAAAATCAAGATCAAGGATAAACCGAAAACTTCCCTGTACATATCATCGACCAATATTGGACATTTATGAGTCTATCGCAACAATCACGCGCCTTTCTCAAGACCAGAAAGTCATTTAAGATTCTGTGTTTGGTCAATGTAGGTGATTGCTTTGCGATCAGCCCGACTTGCGCCATGACTAGCTGTACAAAGCAGTAAAATTGCTCACAAATTCTTGTTTTGCTCGCAAGCATTGCCCTGCAAAGCGCAATCTGCCTTCATGTAAGGTTGTAGAAATATGAGTCCATAGAGCTATGATTTAGTTGAAAGTTGTTTCGAAGAGATATTAAACATAGCTCTAACTATTCGAGTGTAGAGTCCATCGACATTAGACTCGTGTGTTATTTAATATCTAAGCCATGGCACCATACATTAAAACCGCATCTACAGTGGCTCGAAAGCATCTCCGCTTGAAGTTGTCTGGTAGATCAGATTTCCGGATTACACCCGTTTTATTCAAAGCGGCCCAGGGTCTTAGCTATGCAAATTTTCACGTCCTTTTTAGTAGAATTCATCTTGGTTACTATGTATTAAAAGATTTGTTAGACTTTATTGATTCACCTGATACAGGTTGTATTGAGTATTTCGAGTAATACTCTATTTTGGGGCTTTGTATTAGGTGAACACTAATATGAAAATTAATGAGATATACTACTTTCCAGGCTTGAGAGTTTAAAAGCGTTGAGTCTACATTGTAGGCGACTAATTACTTTCTGCCCTACGATGCTTACCTACACAAAACTTTTGCTGCTCTATCGTTATTTTAATGGAAAAAATGTTCAGAAGAGCTACGCTCATTAGCATCACCAGTCCAGGAATGCACAGTTAATAACCAACATGTAATTTATACTAAAACAACGTGCTAATTGCAGTTGCCGTTGTAAAAAGAAATCGTAAGTGAGTGACACGTATACAAAAAAAAAAAAATACCCTCTCTGATGTCAAAAGGTACTGGTGGCGCCAGGGGTGGCAGTACCGCATTAGTCACCGAAACTGTGTTACCTCCCCTGGTCGGCGGCTGACGATGGCAGTGTATCGCACATGCTTTCACACGTATGTAGAGAACAGAATGTATTATTCTGCATATATCTATTTTAATATATATTTTAAAGTAGAGAATTTTCTCAGCTCTAAATCAAATATTTTAGTGAGCGTTGCTCAAGTAGATCATTCTCGAAATGTAGATCCCATAACACTGTTTTTTTTTGCCCATGTAAAGTACCAAATGTAAAAATGTGGTCTATCTTAAAAAAAATTATCTACGTGCGCTGTCTAATTGTTGAGAGTCTGGTTTGCCTGAACGGGGTTAGCATTGTTTTTCTTTTTTTTAAGTCCACCACAGTGACAACTATGCATGCAACACAAGGGTAATTCCGAGGTTAAACACATCTGTTTACCTTCCTTTCTACGCCATTAGTAACGGTCCTCTACGAGCGCGTTGTGTTTTTTAACACAACGTTGAAAATTCAGTCAATAAAAATTCAGTGAAATTCAATGAAAATTCAATGAAATTCAACGTTATTGAAAATTCATTGAAATTCAATGAAAATTCAATATTATTGGGAATTCAATGAGAATTCAATGTTATTGAAAATTCTATAAAAATTCAATGAAATTCAATGAAAATTCAATGAAATTCAATGAAAATTCAATGAAAATTGCAGTTGTAGAAAAGAAATCGTGAGAGACTGACACGTATGCAAAAACAATACCCCCCTGCGGTGACTAAAACTGCTGGTGGCAACAGGGGCAGTACCGCCTTAGCCACAGAAACCGTGTGACCTCCCATAGACTGTCAAGGCCAGGGTATGACCAAGAAATATTAATGCTCCATCCACACAATCTTAAAATCTTAGGATCAACTGTTTTCTATCCTACATAACCTGGCTATCGCTCTATCTTCGTATGAACTTATAAAAACAAATCTAGTAAACTCTAGCTTGATTGGCTCTTGAGCCTTGCATTAGGTGAATAATAATATAAAAGAATTAAAGAAATATTATCCTATTTCTTTCCAGTACGAGTAAACTACCAATAATGCTTTCAGATCTTGGAACGGCGCGAACTTTTAACCCTTCACGATTCAGCACAATGCCAACATAATACGAAGTAAAGATAGAATAAATTTATTCACATACAATGGAAACTTTATATAAAACTGTTCAGCAGTCTGGATTTTCTGATACGAAACTATCAGATTTTAAGAATAAATATCACGTTTTCCCCCTAAGTAATAACACAGACGAAACAGTATCGGTTAACTTGGAGGGTCCCAGTCGAAATGAGCAAACTTCGCTTGCATACATTTATTGCTATCGTTAAGTGCAGTCCCCGGTGGGTTTCCAAACATTTCTGGATTTGCGTTCGGCAAAGCTAATCTTATTAAATATCTACGAAGGTGCCACGGCCCGACGCTGTGCATTGCAAATTCGTCTCGTATAGAAGTACTACAAGAAAGGACTAATCATTGATAACAGAAGATATACTCATCAGAAAGAAAGGCGACAAAAGTTACGAGTTGTATGAGCGAACTGAAGACAACAAAATCAAGTGCACCCTTGTGTAATTGAAACAAAATGAGTAAATACGTTATTATTTACTTTTTTCTTATTTTTCCAATGAAACATGACCCATTACATATATTAGTACTTCGTATGTCCATTCTACAAATTCGTTCCTTGCAGATTAACCACAAATTCTTGATTGGATTTAAATCAGGAGAGTTGCCGTGCCAGTCGATAACACTTTGATTTGCTCACTGGTAAGGCTTGCCACTCTGTTCGTGCAACCTTACAGTTTTCCTACGCTTCCTGTCTCTTAATACTCTGCTTAGCTTTTGGAATTCATTTTTGACCCTTTGATATGCATTGTCGCACTTTCCGTCTTCTGTTCGGACACTTCCTAGATATCTAACTTTTTTTACCGAATTATGGCTTGATTTTATTTCGGAAATATAAGATTTTAAAAATCTACATAATCTAAATTTCTACATTATAGTTGGCATTAAGCAACTCTGATTAATTACGTAGAATCACTAATGCACTCTTGTGCAAATTAATTGAAACAAAACGAATAATTCTGTTATTATTTACTTTTTTTCTTATTTTTCCAATGAAAACGCACCAGTGCATATGTTAGTACTTCGTATGTCCATTCCACGAAGTCGTTCCTTGCAGATTGACAATAGATTCTCGATTGGATTTAAATACTGAGAGATTCCGCGCCAGTCTATAGTACTTTGATTTGCTCACTGAGACAGTTTGCCAGTGTTCAATTTTCGTATTCCCCCACGTATTCCCAAGAGAATGTTATAGAAATTATAAAAATGTTATAAAAATATATAAAAAAAACCCAGAGCTGTTAAATGGCGAATGAATTCCACAGAGTTAACAGTCATCCAACCCACCTACACCCTTGTGCAAATTAATTCACTGCCATGTAGATTATAGCATTCGTGTACATAGCATTTGTTATATTCAGTGATAAAACGATATACATCCTTGTTCAAATTAATTCACTGCCATGTAGATTATAGCTTTCGTGTACATAGTATTTGCAGTATTCAGTGATGAAACGATATACACCCTTGTTCAAATTAATTCACTGCCATGTTGAGGATAGCTTTCGTGTACATAGTATTTTTAGTATTCAGTGATGAAACGATATACAGCCTTGTTCAAATTAATTCACTGCCATGTTGATGATAGCTTTCGTGTACATAGTATTTTTAGTATTCAGTGATGAAACGATATACAGCCTTGTTCAAATTAATTCACTGCCATGTTGATGATATCTTTCGTGTACATAGTATTTTTAGTATTCAGTGATGAAACGATATACAGCCTTGTTCAAATTAATTCACTGCCATGTTGATGATAGCTTTCGTGTACATAGTATTTTTAGTATTCAGTGATGAAACGATATACAGCCTTGTTCAAATTAATTCACTGCCATGTTGATGATAGCTTTCGTGTACATAGTATTTTTAGTATTCAGTGATGAAACGATATACAGCCTTGTTCAAATTAATTAACTGCCATGTTGATGATAGCTTTCGTGTACATAGTATTTGTTGTATTCAGTGATAAAACGATATACACCCTTGTGCAAATTAATTGAAACAAAACGAATAATTCCGTTATTATTACTTTTTTATTTATTTGTAGAGCGTTACAATTTTCGTACGCTTCCTTGGCGTAACGTCCACCGCAGACAATGGCTGTAGGACAACTAATCAACAGCTGAGACAATAGTGACTGGGCGTGATAAAAATCTGATGTATTCACGGATGACGCAAAATTGTTCAAGGCCAAACAAATTTTATCACCCACCCCGAAGATAGATTCATATTACAGCATACCACTGCAAATGACCTAATCTGAGGAAATGAAAGAAATCTATTCCACCTTGTAAGTTCGGTGGGTCTAAAAAGGAAACTAAAGCGGTTGTTTCAATTTGCACAAGGGTGTAGGTACAGACGTTCAACTGCTAGTGTACTTTAATGGCAGACGCGGGGAAAGTGTGACACAGAGATCCGAAGACATATTAAAGAAGCGAAAGGATATTGGTAATGGGTCTTTTCTGTAGGTCCTCAGATTTCATCCAAATTTTTACCAGTTGCTAACCTTCAACAGACTAGTTGATCATGAAGATTTTGTACATTATTTAAAGCTGAAACACATTTTTGTTCTGTGAGAATAATACTTCTTTGAGACTGAATATTATATTAATATACAAGTCCTACTATTTAACCCACAGCTGGGGGAGAAAATGGATTCATGTCATTCCCAAGGTTATTTGCACATGAGTATAATGAAACCAACTAGAGTAGCAGCTCGGATCTCCGATTAACAATTTTTGGAACCATTATCTATTACATAACCCAAACATCCAACCCAACAGTACTCGGTATTCCTTAGCTTGGTGTTGACCAGATTCAACGTTGCTTAACTTCGGTGATCGTACGAGAAGCGGTGTTTATACGTTATATGACTGTAAGTCCATTATATAAACCCCACATCCAAGCTTACTCAACTTGGTATTCTGAAGCGGTCACTCATCTAAGTACTGACCAGACTTGGCATTGCTTAACTTCGGTGATCATACGAGAACCGATGTTTCAACGTCATGTGACTGTATACCTGGATTAAACGCAGAATGAATTAAAAGAAAGAAAAAATATTGAAACCAAGAATGCAATAATTAGTTTGGTTTATTTTGTTTTACGGCATATCGACACTTCAATGGGTTATTTAATGCCAACAATATTTTTAGGATAGGTTCGTATGAATGGAATATGTATCGTTTGTAAGAAATCAGTTTGTAGATCGGGTTTCGGTGAGGTGTTTTTGTAAAGAGGGGTTTTGTCCATTGTATTGTTGGTAATATTTAGTATGAAAATCTATTTCTATGCTTTCTGCTGTGGTAGGATCCACCTAATTTGCATAGTGGAGTACCGACCATATAAATATGGTTGGTACCGGGAAGAGAGGGAGGAATCAAGAGATTTAACCAGAGACTCTGCCCGACTGCGACTCAGTCAACACATTCTCCAGGAACGGTCTTACCAGGAATATGCAAAAGACTATATGTAAATATTGTGTACACTTTCTTGTTTCAATACATTTTGTTCTAAGTACATTTTGTGTTGCATTATTATTCCATGCATTATTCAAGTTTCAACACTTTCATAATGTTTTGACTCCAGATTGTGGGTAAACTATTTGCCCATAACTGGGACCATAACAGGTGCTACCACCCCGGCTCATGGTGGAGCTGGGAACAACAGCAGGTGGGTTCTAGCTCCTCAAAACATCCTGATCAGAGGCTTTGCTGCTGGATATAGTTTATCGTCAGACCTAGGACAGGAATGAAACGAAGAAAGAGGTAAAGACTATGGAAATAAACACTGAAAGGAAGATTCATTGATTTAACGAAGGAAAAAGAATGAATGAATACATGACAACGAATAATTAAAAACAGAAAAAATAACAAAAGGCGTGATTTTAAACAATATTGATGATTTTCTTTTTTAGAGTTCATCAACCTGTTATATGTTATTACTTGGTGCCGTGGCGTAATGGATAGCGGCTTCGAGTTCGAATTCCAGTCGAATCCATTACATTCACTTACATGCTAATACTCTTCGGAAAGGTAGTAATCCTCTTCTCCTGCCAGCTATTGGTAAATAGCAGGGCAGACCGGTTTCTAAAGCCTTGGACGGCAACTGGTCCACTGCAGAAAGAAATGGCAACCTACTGCGGAAAAAAAATCTGCCTCGCCAGTCATGTATCAAAAGATACATGATAGCCTAGGAGTGTATCACGTATGGCACATAACTGACTGAATGCGGAATCGGAGAGCCGAGTTCGAATTCCAGTCGAATCTATTACATTCACTTACGTTCTAATACCCATGGGAAAGATATGAATCCTCTTCTTCTCCTGCCAGCTATTAGTAAATAGCAAAGCAGACCGGGTTCTACAGCCTTGAATGGCAACTGGTCTACTGCAAAAAGAAATGGCAATCTACCGCGGGAAAAAATCTGCCTCGTCAGTTATATATCGAATGATACATGATCACCTAGGAGTGTATCACGTATGGCACATAACTGACTGACTTACCTGATTCCTCATGCTATTTTCTTATTTTTAAGGTCCGGGAAATAGAATAGTGTTGCCATATTTAGGCGGGAATTGCCCGGTTCGCACTTCTTGATAGGGTTCAGAAGCGTTTCAGAATCCTTGTTGGGGACGAATTACAATGGCCTAAGAAAGGTTTTTAGCCAGGAGAAATAAACTACATCAAATTTCATAATTTAATTATGTAATCCCTACTCAACATAAACAGTATTCGGAACTAGTATAGATGAGGTCCTCCATTTGCTAGTTTCAGTCCTTGTATTCGATTTTTCATGGATTTGATCAAGTTATCAACAATACTCTGAGCCATATATTGTCACTCCTTTAGCAATGTTTCCTTTAAGGGTTGCTACTGACGTGATTTTGGTTGCGCGCTCTCGAAGTCTTCGGTGTAGGTGCACCCAACCGTGCTCAAGATTTTGTGTTACCTATGGTAGAGACTTGATTCCTTGCGATTCCTTCCAGGCCTTTGCTACTTTGCGCGTATGACATGTTGCTCCATCTTCTTGAAAAAGGTAGACATTCTTGTCAATCTGATTGGTTTCAAACAGTGGGAGTAGTCCTTTCTCTAATATTTGACAGTATTTTGAACCATTCAACCGCTCGTCAACAGGAATCAGCTCAGATTTCCCTCCAGAGCAGACAGCTCCCAACACCATTACTCCAATCCTTCCATGTTTCACGGCTGCCTGCAGACATTCAGTGTTCCAAGTCATATTCTGATTTCTCCAAACATAAACCAATCTCGAATTAGAATATTGGCAGAATTTACTTTCATCTAACCAAATTACAGACTGCCAAAATTCATAATCTTTGATCTCGAATTCATTTGCACAGTCCATACACCTGTTCCTGTCAACCACTGAAATCAAGGGCTTCTTTCTTGCAACACTTCTTTGATAGCCTAGCTCTTTCAGAGTCTTTCTTACGCATATGTAGACATTTTCATGCTGTAGGCGACATCTATGAAGCTTTCACGACGTTTCTGATGACTTCCATCTTCAGCGCCCTTTTCGTTCACTCGGACACGATGTTTGCTCTTCCTGAAAGTTGTTCCACACGACAATGGCTTTCTTCATTAAATTTCTTGGTAATAATATAAACCGTTTGATGATTCAACTGGAAAAACCTAACAATATCTCTATTTGATTTGCCACACTGATGCTATTCTATTATTTGCCCTTGATGAAATTCACGAATTTCCTTACCTCCGCGAACTTCCATTGCAAAATATAAGTCAACTATTGTTCATAGTTGAGAGTAGCTTGATACTAACACGGTATGTCTGAAAAAAAAGAAGATACGTTATTACTCAAGCCAAAATTGTTGTAATTAAGAGTGGTTAAAAAATTATCATAGCCCACTGTTTATTCCACCCTCTTTCACAGGCGAGGGGTGCCGAGTTTATCCATTCTCTATCGCTACTTCCATGGAAAGTGCCCGGACTAGCTACATTGCTTGGTTCCATCAGGTCGAACATTCACGGCTAGGACCCGCCATACCACTTACATAATAGCAAGCGACCCACATTCCCATCGTATTCTTCCGGCGAGAAGTTCTACTCAAACAGCTTCTTCCCGTGAAGTGGTCTTCCCTGTGGATTAGGGTCCCAAGTAGATGTTTCCCCGATCACTACAATCTTAACCTGTTCAAGTCTAGAGTCGACCTATTATCTTCCCCTCATATGCATATAAAATAGTCCTTAATGTTTTGTCATACCGAACCGTTATTCTTTGCATCATAAGCTCAAACAAGCATACATCACCGCGTATTCCCAAGCGGTCTCCCATCTAGGTACGGACAAGGTTCTGACGTTGCGTAACTTCGGTGATTGGACGAGAAGTGTTTCAATATGATATTGCCAGAAGCCATATCAAACAATAAGATACTGCAGGACGCCGTATAAAACAATATGATACTACTGGAAGGCGTATAAAACAATATAATAGTGACAGAAGCCGTATAAAAAATATAATAATACCAGAAGCCGTATAAAACAATATGATATTGCTTGAAGGCGTATATAACAATATAATACAACCGGAAACCGTATAAAATAATATAATACTACTGGAAGCCGTATAAACAATATGATACTCTCGGAAGGTGTAAAAAATAATATGATACTGCCGGAAGCCGTATAAAACAATATAATACCGCTGGAAGGCGTATAAAAAATATATTACTGGCGGAAGCCGTATAAAACAATATTATACTGCTGGAAGCCGTATAAAACAATATGATACTGCTGGAAGCTGTATAAAACAATATAATACTGCCAGAAGCTGTATAAAACAAGAAAAAGAAATATCAAGAGAAAGGCAAGAAGAAAGAGAATCTTTTTTTTTATAATGAAAGAATCTTAAAAGATAAAAATAAAACGCAAATATTGCAGTGGACGCTGAACTATCTCACGGAGACAAGAAGAAGATACTTGAAGCAATATAAATGTGGTTCTACAGAAGGATGCTGAGAATACCATTGGTCGAACATGTGAGCAACGACGAAGTTTTCGAGAATGTGGAAACAAAAAGGACAGGAACGCTTAATATAAGAGACAGTTGAAATTTCCAGGGTACATTATGAGGAAAGAAGGCTTAAAAAATTTGATACTCACAGAACAGATTGAAGGCAGAGGGACGTAGAAAAACAACACATCATCTATGCAACATTTATTTATTTACAAAAGACAGGTTATTGTGGAGAGCCATGACTGTCTACGTCCTGAAGAGACAAGTCACATCGGAAGAAGAAGAAGAAGAAGAAGAAGAAGAAGAAGAAGAAATTCTGTCGTATTCAATAAACAGACCAAAGTCGAAATGGTCTTTATGGAAAATTATTAAATATTCTCTGTCAAATGAATAAATAAATTACACTTTAATACTCGGCGTTCTTTACTGACCACGCCTCCCGGACCCCCACGACTAGCAGTGGAGAGTTGCATGACTTTTTTTTTTCTTTATTTGATCGAAGACAGATCGCTTGATCATTTTTCAAAGCCAATGCGAACGACGTGACAGCAAACAGATTAAGAAACGTGTTCTATGGAGATTACATGTCAGTGTACACAACTAATGGCTTCCCGTCAAAGAATATGAAAAGAATTGACACACCTCCTTGATGTATGGGTTAGCAAAATCGACACTTGCTTTCGTTTTCCGAATGCTATCACCAAAGTCTTTGGCTGTCTTTGTGTAGATGGTATATTAACACATATATTATTATGAACGAAAGGATTTAAAGCTTCCCATAGCGTCGATTCCTTGACTGGAACAAAAGTAATATATACATAAATGTGTGTGTAAAATTGCTGATATAATTATGAATGAATCTGTGAGAAGGACAATATGGATAAAGTCAAAAAAAAAAAAAATTAGCCGACTCGCTACGTTCTTTGATGGCCTTTATTAAGGCAATTGCAAGAATTTTATTTTGCAACAATAATTTATAGACAAAAATACAATTTCAGTTCTTTATAAATTTAAGAACGCCCATAAATTATTTACATTATTCGTACTATTGTCCTCATCTTTGTCGCCATATTTATTACAAGTTTCAGCCGTTGTACGCACCGGCCTTCTTCAGGTGATTGGAATGTCGAACTTAACCCTTTATTTCGCTCATTGGGATAGACTGTTATGAATACAATATGGGAACCAGTAATAAGGAGTGCCAGAGAAAAGCGATAATAAGAACAAAAGTTGCAATATGAGCTCTGGTAAAAACATGTAATGATAACAGCAAAGAAATTGCTATATGAGCACTGATAAAAATGGTTGCTGAAGACATTAGGTTTATAATACCCAGAAATTCATATACAGATGTCCTCAAGGATGGCACAGTGAATAAAGGCGTTAGTTAGATCCAGTGACAGGACCCAAAGAGTGTGAGTTCAATACGACACGTGGAACTAGAACAGTCTACCCCAGTGAGCGAAATAAAAGGTTAAGTTCAATATTCAAACCCCCTGAGCGTACAACAGCCAAAACGTTGTAATAAATATGGCAACAAATAATAATAACTCCGAATAATATAAATAATGTACATAATACCTCATCTGAGAAATATAGACAGACACCCATAAATATACATCCAACTAACTGAAAGTCAATGAAAATTATGGAGAACGCTGCGTGATGTAATTTAATGTCTTATAAACAGGTAAGCAAATGTTGAATTTTTTATACTGTATTATATTATTTTAGGGATTAATTTATCTCTCTATATAAAACAGAGGATATCTCTGGATGTGTGAGATAACTTTTCTCTCGAGATCCATCCAACCAATTTTGACCAAATTTGGTACAGTTTACAATACAAGAGATAGTCTTAGTATAAAAAATGATAATTTTTTTTTAAAAGCCATAATCTATAAATCCGATCAAAAATCGATAAATTCAACTTTTTTCCTCCGATTTCCTTCAAACTCAGTATCTACGTTACTTACATCATGACGAGCTCAACGATACCTCATTTTTATTTCTACGCTACCGCGTTTAGCGAAAAAAGATCTAATATGACAACTGCATTGCTCGTGATCAAGTATGAAGCGAATTTAGGGAAATATTTGCCATATATAACATTTTATATTATTTCTATCTGAACATCTCTATAAATAACTCATCATCATCATCCTCATCACCATTATCAGTCCCGTGGCAGAATATCCTTGTAGGGTCGAAACTCATATATCTTGGTCGAAAGACGGAGAGCTGTTCATTCATGAGTAACTGTGTCTGCGCTAAGTATACCCGGCGGGAGCCCTTTTCTCGCCAAGTCAAACCCCAGCCGAGGACCTCCAGCTTGAAGGCTCACTAGATCTTGGCTAATGGAGTGTCAGGTTTTATTTCTTATGTTTCCTTTCTTTTGCTTAATATGGTCTGCTCTATCTACAAAATAGTCTGGTCATTTATAAAGTTAAATGCGAGTGTGATGCTGACTACATAGGGTGGACCAATCAGCACCTTGAAACGTGTATTGCACAACATGTGCCTGGCAATATCAGTCAGGGTATTATTACCCGTAATACGCGTCTAACGCAGAC
Source organism: Acanthosepion pharaonis (assembly GCA_903632075.3). Classification (NCBI taxonomy): domain Eukaryota; kingdom Metazoa; phylum Mollusca; class Cephalopoda; order Sepiida; family Sepiidae; genus Acanthosepion; species Acanthosepion pharaonis. Next base: position 547,194 of record CAHIKZ030005072.1, read on the forward strand.
TGCGATAGTCCAACACCTTTTAGATAATCCAGTTTGCGCGCACAAATACATGAAATTTATTCGTTCTATTTCTTTACTTTTACCAGAAGTAGATTTTTTGAAGGAAAAATATTACCAGAAAGGGATTTTAAAAAAATATTACCAACAATAAAATTTTGTCGGCATTAGATAACCCATTGAGGTTGATATGCCGTAAAATCAAAACAAACCAATCCAATCTAAACTAAAAATACATATTCTATTCATACGAATCTATCCTAAAAATGTTGTCGGCATTAAATAACCTATTGAGGTTGATATGCCGTAAAATAAAATAAACCAAATCAATCTAAACCAAAGAATACATATTCTATTCATACGAATCCATCCTAAAAATGTTGTCGGCATTAAATAACCCATTGGGGTTGATATACCGTAAAACAAAATCATCCAAATCTATCTAAACCAAAGAATACATATTCTATTCATACGAATCTATCCTAATAATGTTGTCGGCATTAAATAACCCATTGAGGTTGATATGCCATAAAACAAAATAAACCAAATCAATCTAAAGCAAAGAATACATATTCTATACATACGAATCTATCCTAAAAATGTTGTCGGCATTAAATAACCCATTGAGGTTGATATGCCGTAAAACAAAATAAACCAAACCAATCCAAACCAAAAAAATACATATTCTATTCATACAAATCTATCTTTAAAAAATTGTCGGCATTAAATGACCCAATGAGCTGTTGATAATCAAAACAAAAAAAAATCTTTACTGGTTGGCTTGTGAGATTATATCCATTTTTTTGTATTCACCTGAACTATTTATTCATTTTTTTTGCCATATATTATATATTTCTCTCCACATTTTTAAATATTAGATTGCAGTTTACTCTTAGTTTCACGTTTCTTTCCAGGTTGAAAAAGGAATTGGCTTGATACTCGATCCATACGTAAAGAAATGTATTCTAGGTTACTGTCAGTTATCTGAAAGAATTCATGTAGCTAACTGAAATGAAAGTCTTTCAACAGATCTATCAGGTCATCCCATAAGTTCTGTCCGAATTTTGAATAAAGAAAACAAGTGACCAAATGTTACATTTAATTACAGAATCTATCAACAATGTATTTTCCCTGATTATCTATGACTTCCTTCCATCTATTAACAAGCTTACTAATTCCATTATTGTAAAATTCTTTTGGCTTTGATTCGAAGAATTCACAAATGTCAGTTTTAACCCCTTCCGGTGTTACAAAAGCTGTTTCTTCCAAATGATTCTGTAAGCTACGAAACAAATGGTAGTCTGAAGGACCAAGATCGGTAGAATATGGTGGATGAGGAATTTTCTCCCAACCAAGTTCTTCGATCTTTTGTGACGTGATTCTTGCTGTGTGAGGTCGCGTCAAACGATCTAATTGCTGACGGTATATTTGAGCCTTAATTGTTGCATTAGGTGGTAAGAATTCAAAGTGGATTATTCCTTGGCGATCCCACCAGATTGAAAGAAGAACCTTTTGCCCATGAAGTTCCCTTCTCGGCTGTGGCTGGGGTCTTTCACCTTTACCAAGCCACTGTCTACGACGCTTAACATTTCGATAAAAGATCCATTTTTCGTCGCCAGTCACAAGTCTATCCACAAAAGGTGAAACAAGTTGGCGAGAATGAAGAGAAGAGCAAATGTCAACTCGGGATTTGAGGTTGTTTTCAGACAATGCATGAGGCACCCATTTTCCAAGTTTAGGAACTTTCCATGTTGTTGAAGATGACGATGAACAGTTGTATGGTTTGAACTGAGAACCTCAACTGATAAAGCAGGATTTTCTTCAAGGGCTGCTTCAAGAAGCTTTTCATCAAACTCAACTGGACGTCCGGTTCGATATTCAAGGGTGAAATCTCCACCTCTGATTTTTGCAAACCATCTTCTGCAAGTTCTTTCATTCACACATTCCTCTCCATAAACTGAGTGAATGTTTCTAGTCGCTTCGGCTGCTGAGTTTCCTTTCTTGAACTCATAAAGCATTATGTGCCTCAAATGATTCTTGGGTACTTTCATGTTAGCAGGGCTTTAATCAAACAAAATTTAATTTTATTGTTCTCTGAAAGAAAAATTGATCAGTTTAAATGCATCTAAGCATAAAAATAATGTTCAGCTCCATTAGACATAAATTTAAATTTCGTTCATTTTAACAAAAAGTTCAAATTCGGACAGAACTTATGGGATGACCTGATATTATAATTGTGTGCTCACCGACAGTACAGAGAAAAGAAGAAGAAATTGAACCTTTGTACTCCACGCTAGACAACGCCAAGACTCAGTGTGAATCTCAAGAAACTATAATTATCACAGGAGACCTAAATCTCAAAGTTGGCAAGGAGAGGTATGTCGAAATAATGGGCAAATGCGGACTAGGAACTCGCAAAGAACGAGGTGTAAAATGGTGCATGGTCATACCCGACACCTGGGTCCAACGACATCCAAGACGATTATGGACATGGAGAAGCCCGGGAGGAGAATACTAAAAACCAAGTCAACTACATAACTATCAAGAAGAGATTCAAGAATTCTGTTGTTAATTGCAAAACCTATTCAAATGCCGACTGTAAAATAAGAATGAATCTACGAAAATCGAAGAAGTCTAACGCAGCAACCAAATTGCATTACAACAGACTCCTGAGTGTCCCAGAGGATGAAAGAAAAGTGTGAAAAGAAGATACGCGGAACAAAACTGTAAGGGAACCTCGAAATGGGACGCATTAAAGAAGCTTTAGTGACATCAGCAAACAAGATCATCCCAAAGGAAAATGGACAAAGAACCCCCCCCACAATAAAAACAATAGATGACAAATGAGATTCTCGACTTGACGGAAAAGAGACAGAAAACAATGCCAAGGTACGGAACGGAATGTAAAATGTACACAATGAAATAAAGAATAAATAACAAATGCAGGCAGGCTAAAGAGGAATGACTCAACGGAAAATGTGAAGAAATAGAAGAAATGAGTTCAGATGAAGGAGATATGCATGAAAAATAAAAGATCTTACCGAACATGACATACTCATCAACAAACCAAGGACGGGACACTGACATCAGAGAAAGAGAAAATACTTCAGAGATGGAAAGAATATATATAGGAGAACTTTTCCACGACGAAAGAGAACAAGCGGCAATACACAGAAATACTGAGAGGTGGAAATAATAAAAACCGAAATGCAAACTGTATTGTCGAAATTGAACAGTAATAAAGCGGTAGGGCCTGACGGAATTGTAATAGACATGCTGGCAACCTTGGAAGTCTTCGGCATAGAAAAGATCACAGAAATGATAAATGAAATCTACAACACTAGGGATATAACAAAAGACCTAAGCAGATCTCTTTTCTTAGCACTGCTTAAGAAACCAAGCGTAAACGAATGTGAACTCCACCGAACAATCAGCCTAATGAGCCACATAAAAAAATAATCATCCGAATTCTGATGAATAGTGCGCACAACAGAATAGCGCAAGAGTTAGGACAAGAACAGTGCGGGTTCGTCAAAGGCACCGTAATAAGGAACGCGATATTTATGATTAGAATGTTATCAGAAAAAGAAACAATAATGCAGCCAGCGTTCGAAAAAGTACGCCACAAAGATCTGTTATCGCTGCTCAGCAACCTTGACATATTATGGAAGGACAGAATAATCAAGAATCTATACTGGCAACAAATCGCCTGCATACAGACAGAAAATAAGTTCAGCAGATATACAAATAGAGAAAGGTGTGTTGGACAAGGATGTGTCTGCTTACCGGATTAATTTAATCGAGGCATTCTGAGAGAATTAGCAGTCCTGCCAGAATTCCTTATTGGCGGCATAATCTTAACAATACAATATATGCAGATGACACAATGCTGATAGCAGCCACGGAAAGGGAACTTCAAAACCTCCAAGGCAAGAATAAGGACCAAGCATAAACTACAAGAAGAGAGATTGCATGGTTATCAGAAAAAGGATGAGCTCAGAAGACAAATTACAGGTCGGGAATACTACGATCAAGTAGGTACAGCAATTTAAATATCTGGAAAGTATTCTAACAGAGGATAGAACTGAAGTCCGAAGACGTATTGCGATAGCCAAAGATCCATTCCAAAAGATAAGCAGACTATTAACTGACAGAAATATTTCGTTAGAAACAAAGAAAAGAGTACTGAAATGTTACGTGATACCTTTCCTCCTGTGAGTCCTGGACAATCTCCTCAAAGATGAAGAAGAGAATTAAAGCAACAGAAATGTGGTTCTACAGAAAGGCGCTGAAGATACCATGGGCCTAACGTGTGAGCAACGTCGAGGTTTTGGAGACAATGGAAACACCGACGAAACGTACGATTAACATCAGGAGAGCCAGTTGAAACTTTCTGGGGCGCGTAATGAGGAAGTAGAACTTGGAAAATTTAATACTCACAAAGCAGATAGAGGGGAGAGAGACAGGGGAAAGCGGCGCGTAACATACTTGATGAACTTGAGCAAGTGGATGGTGGAAGAGGGTTTGGGAGAAATAACAAAAAGTCAAAAGTTATTAAGACCTACAAAGAACAGGATAGAGTGGAGGGCCATTATCGCCTACGTCTTGAAGGGAAACGGTATATAAAAGAAAAAAAAATTGACATGGTTAGTATTGTGGAAGGTTTTTAGAAGACTCTCTGTGGAAACTGTATTCTCAAAGTAAACGTAAATCTCTTTGTAATCCTTTAGTATGTGATTCTATTTTGAAACTGAGATTTAACTCAAATCTGCGTTGTTCTTGTCGGCATTTAAATGAAAACGCTAAAAGCACGCATCTGATGTCATCAATGCTGTGGTCCGGCTGGTTGAAATGTGCAGCGAAAGGAAAATTGCTGTTGTTCTTTTAGATGTTTTTTTCTATGGTTATTGAACCGAAGACGGAAACCCGTGCCTATTTCTCCGACATAATTTACTTTTCTGCATTTGTGGCAGAAACGTAAATATATAAGATTTGAACTGTCACAAGTCAAAGCCGCTGGGCTGAATACTGTGTGTGTGAGAGCTGGGGGTGAAAATTCTAGCACTGATAACATATTTACAGACCTGGCATCACTCGGTGAGGTAGTGATTCTCGTTGAAAAAGGACACAGGTGTGTCCGAAAATTCCGACTTTAATATCCTCGTCGCGCTTCGGTTTCGTCAAAATGTGTCTGGAAATCATTTCGACTACGCTCACGCAAAAGTAAATTAAATTTCAGCAAATCAATACCGTTGACCCTGGTGTGGCCGACACAGTGCTCATGCGACTTCTTGGAGCCATGTGTGAGGGTGGGGTGTAGGCGGTGGACCAGTAGATCTCTGCATCCCAATTCGCTTGAATAAAGCAGGGTTGCCCTCCCTGCTGCAAAGGTGCACCACTGACGAAACACCGCATTCACCTGCTGCATAATCGCATTATAAACTACAGGATGGCTTTAAAGGAAGACGGAATACAACAGTGCAAGCGTTTACAACAGGGATTAGCCATTCTAGCGAGCGGACATTCTTGGAAATTACAAGCTAAACAAATTGTACTGCATAACAGTTTTTTTCTTTCTTTTTTACATATGACATATTCTCCGGAAGAGTCACCTGGTTTTCAGGGGTCTAAAAATTGGCATATAATTGGCATAGAGGCCAGCAAATAACTTCAAGAAATTGCATACCTCTTCAAAAGATAATTGTGTATCCGTCATGTCGACCTGGCAGCAGCATATTACCAGACTATAAAAAAAGAGAACTCACCCCTTGTATCCATTAGAAACCGCTTTACAAGTCTCTGACTCAACTGAATGTCTTGATCTGATAGACGAATTATCGGTCCACAAGTGCTGAATTGAATTTAAATGAATGGAGAATATTGGGGCCAAAATTAAAAAAAAAATACAAGACGGAAATTTGTTAGATATAATGAAAAATACTTTTGAAGCATTCTGAATATAATTAAAATAAATCCATCCATGTGGCCGTATCTTCGTTATTACAATGTGTTGATATCCAAAGCTCTTTAAGAAGCTGGAGTGAGAAGACGGACTTTATGTGACAATAAGCTATGAGAACAATAGCAATGAGGCTCGTGTGAGAACGGTGTAATATTAAGTGGTTCTTTAAATGTTGGTCGGCATTGTTAAAGCAATCATGTCATAATATGGAAGGACTATGATTCTTTTTCTTGCGAGAGATTTTGTTTGTGCTTTCAAAAATCTTCGAATCGATTTGAATTGTTTGATAAATTACCCAAAGCTTGTACCGAAGGACGCAGTGTGTACAAATACGTATAAAAATCCGATATTTGTAAACACACAAACGCATGCACACACACAAACACGCACAAACAGACACGCGCACACATACTCATCTCTTTTCTCTCTCATTCTATCTCTTTCTCTTTATATATATATATATATATATATATATATATATATATAGAGAGAGAGAGAGAGAGAGAGAGAGAGAGAGAAGAGCTAAGGCATAATTTATCTATATTGTCAGTGCGTGAACCGAATGTTTTTACGTCAGGAAATTATCTCTCTCTCTCTCTCTCTCTCTCTTATATATATATATATATATATATATATATATATATATATATATATATGCATGAATCTGCCATCGCAGTTCGTAAACATGTCGTTTATATGTGTGCGTGAGTTTGTGTTTAAAAAATCTCACTGTTTTCATTTGCAAAATAAAATATATATATATATATATATATATATATATATATATATATATATATATATATATATAGAGAGAGAGAGAGAGAGAGAGTGGGGGACTTGATCTTGACGAAGAGCTAAGTCATAATTCATTTATATTGCCAGTCCTTGAACCGAATGTATTTACGCTAGGGAATCCTCACTCACTCTCCCCCCCTCTCTCTCTCTCTATATATATATATATATATATATATAACTGTATGAACTCTGCCATCGCAGTTCATAAACATGTCGTTTATATATGTATGTGTGTGTGTGCGTGTATGTTTAAAATCTCAGTTTTCATTTGTTAAATATATATATATATATATATATATATATAAATATATATATATATATATATATATATATAGGCCTTTTTTTATATATATATATATATATAGAGAGAGAGAGAGAGAGATGAACGTGATTTTTACGAAGCGCTAAGCCATATTATATTTATATTGTCAGTGCGTGAACCAAATGGTTCTACGCCAGGCAATCCTCACACACACCCTCTCTCTTTCTATATATATATATATATATATATATATATATATATATATATATATATATATATATATATCTGTATGAACTCTGCCATCGCAGTTCGTAAACATGTCGTTTATATGTGTAATGTGTGTGCGTGTATGTTAAAAAATCTCAGTGTTTTCATTTGCCATATATATATATATATATATATATATTTCTGTGTATATGTATATATTTACGCTTGAACCTCATGACAAAGATCATCCCACTTTGAACATTTTAGACTGCCGTTACAGTTTCACCAAAAACTGTATCAAATAAGGGCTTTGAGGCCTACCAACAGCAGCAACAGTTTATTTGTTTTTTTCTTTAATGGCATATCAACACCTTATGGGTCATTAAATGCCGAAATTAAATTTTGTTGGGAGCTTGTGTAAATTTACCTTTTACAAAAACCTATTACTGCTAAAAAAAACCACTATTTATCTTTAAGATCTATACAGTCAGTTTTTGACTCCAGCTAAGGTGCTGATTATTTGCCCACAACTTTGACTCTAACAGGTGCTATTGTCAAGGGACAGGGTGAAACTGGGAACAATACCAATTAAGAGGTAGTTATGCGCTCAAGAATATGCCGATCAGAGGCCTTGCTGTCGGATGCAGTTTATCGTCATTCCCAGGACAACAGCATCAGCAACTAAAATGGATAGCACATGTCACTCGAAGAGAAAATAATGACAGAATCCAGAGGTTAGCGTTCCATATTTCTTCAGACAGAAGGTTAAGAAACCTAAGGTAAGAAGGTTGGGAAAATAGGAGATTGTAGTGCTGGTGCTGCAAAAAAAAAAAAAAAAAAAACAAACAAAAAAAACTACAAAATAACAGAAAACAAATCACTTGAGGACATCCACAAATTGTAACACATAATACAAAGCAATCATCAAGAAATTCTACACCACTTCAGAAACAATAAAAACATAATTAAAATTAATTGAAAAAAAAATCACACCAAGATATCGAATTACAGAAAACTATAAATAAATGCGAAAATGACAAATAGCAGCAGAGATATCAATAGCAACGAAGAGTGAATGTATTGCTACCAGTTCACGAAATTTCGAAGTCGGCATGGCTGAAATAACATCACGTAACAAGTTTTTCCACATTAACTATATATATATATATATATATATATATATAAATATATATATATATGTATATGTGTGTGTGTGTGTGTACGTGTACGTGTCAAATTTCAAATAGAGTATATCTGTCAAAAGATAAAATGGAAAAGCAAAAGTTAAACATTTGCCTTGATAATGTCCCCAGGGGACGACGAAACACGTCGGCTAAGATAATTTTCCCATTAGTCGGTTACAGAGAATGAGAACAAGAGTAAAGAGGCGTGTTTGAGGAAAGCATAAAAAGGGGGACGGGTAACAGGATCAAGGCAAGAGAAGATGCCGATTAACATTATATTTGAATATTTGAACATCATAGCTACCAGAGAAGCAAGTAAGTGGAAGGGAGTTACACAGACGGGAAGTGCGAGATAAGAAGTTGCTGGAATAGAAGAGATGGCTACATTTAACTGTTTCAACCAATATGCCAATCTAGCAGTACGCTTAAATTCAGGCAATTTGGGAATCAGCGAAAGCAGAACGTCGGAGCAGTTGCTATAAAAATACTTATAGAAAAGACAGAGGGAAGGAACAGTACGTCTGTGAGAGAGTGACTGTTGACGAGATGCCCGATCAGGACCTATCACATTGCTTATCCGTCTCTGGATTTTGTCGAGGAACAGCGAGGGATTGGAGTGTATGTTTGTATAGTGATATAAGAAATATTATTAATGATGGGGTCTAAGAATGTTAGAAGTTGTTGCATATTATAATATTCGTAAAATCTATTTTACAATCTCTTTTAATCGGGGCCAATGTGTTTGAGCTGGTACTTAGATTTATGGATACACTAGCAACATGGCTCGGCGTTACCCGTAATTGATTCAAAAATCTTACGACTCATACCGCTATCACTTGACATAAATATTTTTGCCCTTCCTTGCCTTTAAAGGAGTGCCCTTTGCCGTGCTGATGTTGCTACATGCCTTACTTCTTGCCTATCTCACACTGCGAATTTTTTCTAAGCACTATACTAAATATTAAACCTGTTACGAAAAAAGAACTAAATAATGTGAACACAAAACGATCAGCTTTAAAAAAGGACTCGTAACTGGAAAAACCGAATGAAAAAAGAATGTTAACAACAAATACTTTTTCACACCCAACCCAGTTCTGCGGAATCAAGCGAGTTTAAGCAAGCGAATGAGCCAATTGGAGAAAAGTGCCATGCAGATTTAAATTTTTGACACTTGTGACGAATGCAGCTATCGATATTTTTTGCATGCTAGCATGCTAGTTAACATTCTTGTCAGTCAGCTGTTGGCTCTCACGCTGGCCAATAGAATCTTCCTGCCTATTCGTGGCAGCTAGCTATAGGCTCTCACTCTGGCCAGTACAAAATGGCCGCAAACTACATGAAAACTGCCGTAGGAGCATGAAAAAATCGATTATTTCCACTATCGATGGGAGTTGGGAAATGCAAAGTCGGTCTTCGCCTTCCCACTAACTTGGAGCATGTTCATGTAAATTTTGGTGCAAATCCGTCGAAAATTGCTGCCGTGCATTCGTTAACACACACACACACACACACACACACATACATCCTGCCTTTTATAGATTGAGATGTAGATATTAATTCGGACCTCGCATTTAGTAAATTAGCAAGTCTACTTATTTCTTAGACTAAAAGGCCCTATAAAGTATAATATGAAAATAACCTTCAAAAGAAGGGAGTTAATTTTGTTGCATAATGTCATTAAGTTACCACCACAAATAAGGGATTGACTAGAGAGAAATGTCTAAATGATGATCGTAAATTATGTTCTGGAAACCAAGTATTTTCTTCTCTTATGAAAAAAAAATGCACTACCAAGATATCTGTATAACCATCAAACAGTTCTTAACTTGCTTAAGGAATGGCTGGGAAATTTTAAGACCTCCAAGATAAAACTGCTCGCCCGTAATCGTCTTAGAGAACCATTTTGTCTTCCATCAGCGTGACTGATGCTAACCTCCCCGGGGAGCAAGCTACTGCGCCTTTTGGGGCTCACTACAAGCAAATTTGATTTAATTTGTCATACTAGAATCCACCTTTTTCTTAATTTATAAATCTACCATTCGTCCGTGTATTGAATAATGCTGTCATATCTGATCTGGTATTCGCGTTATATATCACAAGAATTTTTACAAACTCCAAAGAAGAATCGATAATATTATCGATCCTGACCTGTGATCTTTCATAATTCAAGAATGCTCGTTACATTTTTTAAATCATTTTATTCAAAGTATGGCAATAATGCCACCAATGTGCAATGGGCAATTTAAAGTGAAATAGAATGAGAAGATTTTATAGAAGAGAAAGGACAATAAAAGAACAGAATAGAGAAAAACAAAAGATGATTGATGTATTTACATTTTTGAAGATCGTAGGTGGCTGGAAAGCAAGAAACACGAAGCGGTTTTTACATGCGAGAAGTTCGAGAGAAGACCCTATTAGAAGAGAACTTACGGTTATATTCGACCGTAAAATGATGAGACCTAATTGCCAATCTAGTTGAGTGGTTAAACCGATGCGAGCTCTATACTCAGTAGAAAAGCTCACCAGAACTGCCATAAAAATATTTATAGAAAAAACAGAGGTAAGCTGTGTCACGGCTGTGAGAAAATGGCTAAAGTTGAGATGCCAGATCAGGACCCATAACATTGCAAACTCTTCTACGGATTTTGTTGAGAATTCCTCGACTTATTGCAGGAGCGCTAGATTAGAGATAACAATATGTACATATACATGTCTGTCTTTGTGTACATGTGTTTTTATGTGAATGATTTACGGCTTATCAATTCTTTGCAGTTTATTTAATGCCAGAAAGCATTTTTAGATTCTAAGAAAGCATTTTTTAAAGATAATAATGATTTAGTGATAAAAGACTTACTAATTAACCCATAACTGGGGAGTAAGAAACAGACACTGTACCAAATAACACAGACCACATGACTTGCGGGTTTACAACAATAACAAGAGCTAAAATGGATATCATATATAACTCGAATAGAAAATAATTACATAATCAAGGTTGGTGTGTTGTTTGGCGGCATATCAACGCCTCTATGGGTCATTTAATGTCTAAATCTAAATAGTTTCCATGAAATTAGTGAGGATTTTTAGCGATACAAGTTTTACTAATTAAACCATTGGTGGGAGGAGAAGAGTTGGGTTCATTCTGTAATGGTACTTGCCGGTAAGTAAATGCAAAGAACCCAACTGGAATTGGAACTCGACTCTCCGATTAACGTTTTCGAGTCATCCATTACACCTCCCGCACATTCAAGCTTACAGCATCTGGTATTCCCAAGCTTACAGCATCTGGTATTCCAAAGCGGTCACCCATCTAGGTACTGACCAGTCTCGACGTTGCTTAACTACATCGATCGTACAATATTTTTTACGTGACGTAAAGACTCAAATGTATGGATGTGTATTTATTAAGCATAAGTATGTAAGTATCTGAGGACACATGGCACAATGGATAAAGGTGTTGGTTAGATCCAGTGACATGACCCAAACTGTGTGAGTTCAATAACCGGTTAAGGCAGTAGAAAACTTGGAGAGGGAAATTAACAGGAGATAACTAATAACTGACATCCATTAAACATGGCACGTGGAACTAGAACAGTCTACCTCAGTGAGCGAAATAAAGGGTTCAGTTCGACATTCCAACCACCTGAAGAAGGCCGGAGCGTACAACGGCCGAAACGTTGTAATAAATATGGCGACAAAGATGAGGACAATAGTCCGAATAATGTAAATAAAGTATGTTACATGCGCATCTTCCTGTCTCACTGCGTCACATACAGGGGTTGCAAAAAATAATCCTAACACTTGTGAAATTCAAAGAAAATTTATTTAATATGGATTTGGTTCTCCTTCAGCATCACATACAGTTTTAATAGGTCTAAGAATGGAGTCATATAGCTTCCTGGCTTCATCCAGAGGAATTTTTAGCCACTCTTCCATTAACACCTGCTCCAGCTCTTTAAGACACGACGGTGGAGGATAGCGGTTCCTAACTTATCGCTCCAAATTGCACCACAAATGTTCAATAATATTGAAGTCTGGAGATTGGGGAGGCAACTCCATGTGTTCTAGCTCACTTTCATGCTCTTCGTACCAATGCTTAACCACTCGAGGGGTATGAATTGGAGCATTATCGTCTTGGAAGATGCAGTCACCATCAGGGAATAAAGCCTTGGCCATTGAATGAACATGATCTCCCAAAATGTTCAGGTAAACTTTGCTGTTGATTCTACCATGCAGGGAAACTATTGGACTGAGACATTTCCACGATATGGCGGCCTAAACTATCACTGTTCCGCCTCCATGCTTCACTGTTGGAAGAAGGAAGTCAGGGTTGTAATCTTCTTTGGGCTGCCTCCACACATAAACTCGCCCTGATGTTGGGAAAAAAGAAAAACTAGACTTGTTTAAGAATATGACTTGCTTCCATTGGTCTGCAGACCAGGCATTGTGATCTCTGCACCATTTCAACCTCTTTTGAATGTTGCGAGTGAAGAGAAGAGGTCTCCTCACAGCGGCTCTTCCATGATATGCAGCCTCAGCTCACGGTGAACAGTTTTAGTAGAAACTGAACTATTCAGATGGTTATGCAATTGAGCAGTCACTTTGGCCACATTTGTCCGATGATTTTTTGCCACATTGCGTTTCAATGAACGTCAGTCCCTGTCAGTAAGTTTGCAAGTCCGGCCCGAGTTTGCTACGGTTGCTATAGTTCTTGCCCTGTTTCTCGAATTGCATCAGTGTTCTTGATATGGTAGCTCTTGAAAAAACAAACAGTTCAGCAACCTTAGTGATCGAGGCTCCTGCAATGCGAGCTCCAACAATTTGCTCTTTTTTTCGAACTCGGAGAGGCCACGCATTTATCTTAAATATTACTAAATTCTGAAAATAAATAAGACAAAGACAGTAAATTAGATACATAAACGTATTTACAATAGATATAACCTGGAATTACGAAGTTTTAGTTAAAGTTCTTAATATAATAGGTCTTTGAAATATAGGAGTGGATTTTGCAAATGTTCCAATTATTTTGTCCAACCCCTGTATGACGTGTCTGGGCGCATATGCGTCCAATATACTCTCAGTTAAATACCCGCGGGAAAATGTCGACGCCATGATGAAGATCAGCTTTCACATGCTAACTATTCGACGTATATAACCATATGCGTTTTATTTAGCTAAAGGCCCCTCTTCCTACGTGCAATATATTCCTTAGCCTATTCATAATTAAATATTCCTTATCTCTTATCTGTAACTTAGAGGCATGGTTTTCACAAGGCGCTTCGAAAACTAGAATTTTTTTTTTATCGCTGAGTTCTTTATTAATGACTCTTTTTTTGTTCAACTAATTTTCCTGTCTCAAATTTATATTTTTAATCGTATATTTATTTTTCATTCTTTTGTTGAGGGACTGTGTATGCGTTGTGAGCTAATCACGTGTGTCTCCTGAAATGTCAACAACAAACGTAGCGGACTCGGAATATGTGTCCACCAAAAGAAATGTAATAAAACAAAAAGAATTGTTATATACGTATAAACAAATGAATATGTATTTAACAAAGTTTACAAGACAATAATGTGTGCGTAACAAATGAATGTGGAAGGTTTTTGGTCCAAAACATGTGTAGTGAGTGAATGTGCGTACGTACGTCTGTGTGTATGTATTCTTCATGCGTTTCCCATGGTAGGAAAAACGCAATCTTCTGCGAGAGATTTACATTGTTGACGTATAATCTTAAAGGCAAGAAGACGGCGAGAAAAAATATCGCCGGGTATTTATAGTGTTAAAGAGCGTCCCCTAGGACCAGTTTCGGAAATTGGGAGGAAATAACCAGACAAAGTCCTAGTATTTAATCCATATTTGGGAGTAAAAGAGGTTGATTCATACCTTTTGCAAATATGAAAGACAAAATGCGTGAAAAAGAAAAATGAACGATTCAGCCCATAATAGAAAAAAAAGGAGAGTCATTATACATTGGTTTCCCAGCTCTTAAATAAAGCTATAAAAACGCCTTTTCATATTTTGTTCTGAAGATAGAATAAAGGTCTTAAATAACAAGAAACTGTCTTTCTTAAATTTTAGATTCAGCCTTTAAATGAAAATATTTTAAGCGATTATTTAAAAATGTCCCTTTGGACAATAAATAAAATAATTATATAATAATAATATGTATAGTGAGTGAATGTGCGTACGTACGTGTGTGCGTATGTATTCTTCATGCGTTTCCCATGCTGGGTAAAACGCAATCTTCTGCGAGAGATTAACATTGTTCTCGTATAAACTTAAAAGTAATATGTGTATTTACTCAACCACCCACGAGCTCAAGTTGTGACAAATGTCGGTTTAATGTGGGGCGCCCGAGCAAGTACATCCGGGCAAGGAACAAAAATTCCCCGATCCCCAGCAACCGTCGGTTGTACTGGCCTTGGTGCGTGCACCGATCCCTCTCTCTGGCACAATGAGAGGGTGCGGCTACGAGCAACTGTTCCCCAAGGCTGGGTACCCCTCAGTATAATTTTCCTCAGTTGCGGCTCTGTCCTTTGACGAAGTCGCCCTTGAGTGCACTCTGCCCAAAGACAGAGACGCAACTGAGAGATGATAAATAGATGTGTTACAAAGTCCTCCAGAAGAATTTACACGCTTAAGCTTAAAAATAATAAGAGGTCGAGAAAAGATATCGCCAAGTATTTATAGTGTTGAAGAGCGTACTCTAGGATCAGTCCCCCAAATTAGAAAATTAACAGGAAATAACCTGACACGTTCCTTACTAACTGTCAAAGGCATTCTGGGTTGCTCGGCTGGGGATAGAGTTTTTTTTCCGATAATGTTCACACTATACAAGGTCCAAGAGTCACTCGAGGTAGAGGGTTATGGAGTAAGAAGTATAGCTTATGCGAAAATGT
>CAHIKZ030005072.1:567500-582500 GCA_903632075.3 Acanthosepion pharaonis
CGATTTAATAAGGTACACAGAGACGATAGTATGCGAACATAGAATACAACTGAATGAAGCGAAAAAGGATAGTTATTTTCAAAGATTTTATTACTTTTGAATAGAACTTTGGCAGTCGAAGCCTGTGGAGACTGAACTCTCGATAATAGCGAAGTTGTCTTCAAAGGCTATTATGAACAAGACGTTCATAATACGTTCCATTGTCTCTTTTGTAAAGGCGTCTTTTTGTGAGCTTCCTTCTTTTATCCTGTATTCATATTGTATTATTTTCCTCTATATTTCGTCTTTATTTCTATCGGGTTTTATTGTGAAGTGTGTGTGCAAAATTTACCAGCATTTTACTTATTTTTTCAGTAATGTCTCTTCCGTACGGCGATTATCTAAGCGTAAGGCCGAAAGTATTGGGTCACCCAGTGAGTATCGAACTCAGTATTCAGTCGTAATTGATCTCGCAAGACAAGCTTTGTAACCCTTAAACCACGTTGAACTTCCCTAAATGACTTTCTTAAGGATCAGAGATGTAGCCCAAAGCTAAAAGTATGAACCACCCAGTGAGGATTGAACTCACTACTCAGTCGTAAGTTGATCGAATGAGACAAGCTTGCTAACCGTTACCCTACCTCGAACTGCACAAATACCTCTTCAGTATGTGAGCCGTCATGTTTATCTACGGTGGGCTACGATAGGTTTTTAGCCACCCTTAATTCCAGTAATTTTGACTTGTGTAATAATGTATTTTTTAAAGACAATACCGTGTTAGTATCAAGCTACTCAAATCTATGAACGATAGTTGATTTATATTTTGCCATGAAATTTCGCGGAAGTCAGAAAATTGGTGAATTTCAACGAGGGCAAATAATAGGATAACATCAGTGTGGCAAGACAAAGAGAGAAATTGCGAGGTTTTACCAGGTTAATCATCAAAAGGTTAATAATATTGTCAAGAAATTTAATAGAGAAGGCCAGTGCCGTGTGGAACAATGTTCAGGAAGGCCAAGCATCGTGTCTGAGCCGTCAGAAATCGTCATCAGAACGTCAACAGCATGGTAATGTCGTCATATGCGGTAAGAAAGACTCTGAAAGAGCTAGGCTATCAAAGAAGAGTTGCAAGAAGCCCTTAATTTCAGAGGTTAACAGGAACAGCCGTATGGACTGGGCGAGAGAATTCGAGATCAAAGATTATAAATTGTAACAATCTGTAATTTGGACATATGAAAGTAAATTCTGCCAGTATTTGAATTCTAGACAGGTTTATGTTTGCAGAAATCAGAATGAGACTTGGAACACTGAATATCTACAGGCGACTGTGAAACATGGAGGAATTGGAGTAATGAAGTGTGGCGCTGTCTGGTTTGGAGGGAAATCTGAGTTGATTCTTGTTGACAAGCGGTTGAATGGTCCAAAATACTGTCAAATATTAGTGAAAAGACTACTCTCACCATTTGGAACCAATCAGATTGACAAGAATGTCTATCTTTATCAAGAAGATGGAGCGCCATCTCATACGAACAAAGTAGCAAAGACCTGGAACGAATCGCAAGGAATCAAGTCCCCTCCAAGGGTAGCCCAAAATCCTGACATGAATCCAATAGAACACGTTGGCGAGCACCTTGACCGAAGACTTCGAGAGCGTACAGCCACAATCACGTCAGTAGCAACCCTTAAAGGAAACATTGCTAAAGGAGTGACAATATATGGCTCAGAGTATTGTTGATAACTTGATCAAATCCATGAAAAATCGAATACAAGGACTGAAACTAGCAAATGGAGGACCTCATCTATACAAGTTCTAAATACTGTCTATGTTGAGTAGGGATTACGTAATTAAATTTTGAAATTAGATGTCGTTTATTTCTCCTGATTAAAAACTTTTCTTAGGCCAATGTATAACGTGACAAGATTTCATGTATTTTGGTCAACTTCCTACCATTCATTTCTTTTTCTTCTTCTTCTATATGCTACGTGTCATAAGAACGTGGGCGAACATAGCCCTCCACATCTCCACAAATATTATTTGTCTATTGTTTTGGGGGTTAAAATAATTTTTAATCTTACTAATATAAAGACCCCTTTCCGACCACCTACGAAAGAAGTTTATTCACCCTGATAATTATAAATTTGGATATAAATGAGATTCAGGAAAAAACAACAACTCGGATATCGCATTCTAATGATTAAACTGGTAAATTTAAAGAACTTTTGACAAAATATTGAAAACTATTTTACAATACACTCAAAACAATATTCTGGAGAATTCTAGAATAGCTTAAATTAAATCTAGAGTATTCCAGAATATTCCAGAAAGCCTCATACAATATAAAAACAGTTTGAAATAGACACTCAAGTCACTAACCAGATGAAAGGGTACAAACACGCATCAGAACCACTTAAGGCACTTATTATTGCCCTCTCAAGAGCAGGCAAGTCTACGAGAGAAATTGCAGAAATTGCTATAACTTTGCAATCAACTGTCTCTCGAGTGCTTAAGGCACATAATGATGCCACTCCTGCTCCAAGGAAGGAAAAAAAGGGGACGAAGCCAGTCTAAGCGAAGAGCAAGGTGTTAGTCTTGCCTCTTCAACAGTCCGTCAGAATAAGGCTACAAATCTTGTACACGAAGGTTTAAGCCGCTAATAAGCAAAGCCAACAAAGCCAAGAGACTTGAATGGGCTCACTATTACAAAAATGTCACCGTAGAAGACTGGAAGAATGTTCTCTTCTCCGATGAAACGAAAGTTGAGCCAAATTCAAAGGATATCGCACAACACTGTAGAATTCTACCTAGACATTATGAATTTAAGCAAAGTACTAGACTGGTATCAGTCTCATGAAATTACACTTGAATTGGCTGGATCGTACCGTAAGTTCATTTCTCGCTTGTGGAGCTACAAATATATCTAGTGGCTCTTAAAGTTGACTGGGCAGCAAGAACCCGGAAGAGAGTTCCACAAGTGGGAAGTGCGATGGAATAAATTGTAAGTACAGAACTTATGATTACATCCAGCCA
Organism: Acanthosepion pharaonis; assembly: GCA_903632075.3. Taxonomy (NCBI): domain Eukaryota; kingdom Metazoa; phylum Mollusca; class Cephalopoda; order Sepiida; family Sepiidae; genus Acanthosepion; species Acanthosepion pharaonis. The sequence goes on from CAHIKZ030005072.1 coordinate 570,508, forward strand.
ATTGAACTGTAAATTGATGAGACCATGATGCCAATCTAGTACTGCGCGTAAACTCATAGAGTCTAGGTACCATTGCAGATAAATCATCCGAACAATTACCAGGAAAGGCGTAGGGAAGCAACTTTACGGAGGTAGGAAAGTGTCTGAAGCCGAGATGCCAGGTCAAGACCAGTAATATTGCTTATCCAATTCATGAAAGATCTCTTTCGTTGTGTCTTTAGATTCCTGGTTCATATTTTCCTTCGTTAAATTTCTGTACATATTTTATTTTGACGTCTGCGATACGCAGTTCTTGTCTAGGGGATTATCTTTTTCTTACATACATTCTATCATCTTATATAACTAATAGTCTTAGCTTCTTGATCTTTTTTTGGTACCTTGTTCAGGTGTGATTTCAGTTTCGTTTCTTTTAAATTATATCCACTGATAATAAATCCTAGTAAGTCTATTGAGCATTGAATACATGGTTAGAAAAAAAAGAGAGATGACGAATGCCTTTTCTTTTTTTTATACGCCTAATATATCACTGTGATTTTTTTTTATCACAGCTGCTGTCTTTACAAGTCAATCTAGCTTTTTATTTTTATTAAGAAATCTTTACAGCTAATTCTTTCGTCCATCTTTCGTTATCTGCATCATTTTTTATCCGGTGGTGTCTTTATTTATTCATTATTTATTCAATTTTTATTCATTTATTTAAAAAGGAATTTCTTTCTATTCGATGGATTTTTAGTTCTATTATATTTATTTCTTTTCTCTGTTTTTCAATTCGTTTTCACAGTGAGAAAAAAATTCTATTTCCGATATGGTTTTTTCTTTTTGCCTCTGTGTTTCTTTTGCCCAGTCTTTCTTCATTTAATTTGTCCTTAAATGTCTTTCTTTCTTTCTTTCTTTCTTTCTTACTTTTTTCACTGTTGCCTGTTTTTGAGCGTTCTTTCTTTCTTCTTTCTCATTTCTTTCTTTCTTTCTTTTTTCACTCTTGCGTTATTTTGAGCGTTCTTTCTTTCTTCTTTCTCATTTCTTTCTTTCTTTCTTTTTTTCACCCTTGCGTGATTTTGGGCGTTCTTTCTTTCTTCTTTCTCATTTCTTTTTTTTTTCACTCTTGCGTGATTTTGAGCGTTCTTTCTTTCTTCTTTCTCATTTCTTTCTTTCTTTCTTTTTTCACTCTTGCATTATTTTGAGCGTTCTTTCTTTCTTCTTTCTCATTTCTTTCTTTCTTTCTTTTTTTCACCCTTGCGTGATTTTGAGCGTTCTTTCTTTCTTCTTTCTCATTTCTTTCTTTCTTTCTTTCTTTTTCTGTCTTTATTCATCGTTTCTTTCTTCTTTTCACTCATGAGGTTTTCAGAGCGTTCTTTCTTTCCTTTTATTCTTTTGCCCCTTTTTTACTCTTTCTTTTTTTTCTTCAGTCTTTTTTGCTTCTTTCACTCTTGCGTGTTTTAGAGCGTTCTTTCTTTCTTGCTTTCTTTCTTTATGTTTTCTTTCACTCATACGGGTTTTTTAGCATACATTCTTTCTTTCATTCTTTCTTTCTTTCTTTTTTCTTTCATTCTTTCTTTCGTTTTGCGTGTTTTAGAATGTTCTTTCTTCCCCTTATCTTCTTTCTTGTGCTTTGTTTGTTTCTTCTTTCTTTTCCCCTATTTTCTTTCTAAATTGCTTCCTTGTTTAATTTCTTTATTTTTTTTCTTTCTTTCTTCCATTTTTGTGCCATTTCCGTTTTTATTCTTTCTTATGGTGTCCCCTCTTCCTTCTCTTAAAGGTTTCTCTCTTTTTTTCAATCCATTGAGTTTAGTGGCATTATCGCCTTGCTTGAAATGAAATTACGAAAAAGAGATGATTCATTATTTATTTCTTTACTGTATATTTTCTTTCATCTTTTTTTCAATTTATTTCATTCATTCTTTCTTTCTTTTTCTCTCTCTCTTTCTTTCTTTTTCCATTCATTTTTACATTCCTTTTTTCAATGTTGCGTATTTTAGAGTCTTTCTTTCTTTCTTTCTTTCTTTCTTTCTTTCTTTCTTTCTTTCTTTCTTTCTTTCGTGTTTTTCGACTTTCTTTGGGCATCTCAAGGCGGTGTAATGGTTAGCAAGCTTGTTTGGCTAAAACAATTAAGACTGAGTAGTGACTTCGGTCCTCACTGGGTGCCCACTTCTTTCGGCCTTGTACCACATATAAGCTACGCTTGGAAAATCATAGGCCACCTCGAGGTGGTGTAATGATTAGTCAAGCTTGTCTCGCTAGATCAATTACGACTGAGTAGTGAGTTCAATCCTCACTGGGTGCCCCCTACTTTCGGCCTTGTGCCACATTCAAGCTACACTTGGAAAATCACTATTCTCTCTTTCTTGTGTGTTTTACAACCTTTTTTCTTTTTTTCATCCATTCTTTCGTGCGTTTTTTTTACGTTTTTTTTTTATTGTGTGTTTTTCTTTCTTTTTTTCTTTCTTTCTTGTGTGTTTTAAGGCCTTTTTTTTCTTTCTTGTTCCTTTTTTTTTTACAAAAATATATTGCTGGTAATTATTTTTTTCCTACTTTCATAGTATTTTGAACCAATTTCGGGAGTTAATTATTTGTCCATATATGGGATCCTTAAAAACAGCAAATACGAGATGATTCCACGTTCTTTAAAACCACCAGATCAGAGGCCTTGCAGCCGGATGTCGTTTGTCATCATACCCATGACGATTAATTGATAAATCAACTTAAGGTAAAATGTGTTGTAGAACACAGAAATAAAGAAAAAGGTGAGTTCAAAGTTGAGGAAGAAAAAATTGACTCACCGCCAAATATAGATCATCTAAATTAGGGTTTCCAGATTGGCGTACCAATAGCGAATTGAATTATATCTAAAATTGGAATCTCACGCGTACATGGGACTCTGGACAAAACCATTTCTAGGCCATTTCTTCTTTTAGGAAAGCATCAGTTGCCATAGATTAACCCTGTCCCCTAGCAGAGCAGAGGTATTACATGGAGAAATGACCACTTGAATTTGAACATAATGATAGTAAACCCATAACAATTGTTATTATTATTCTTTTATGTGTCGTGTTCCTTAAGAACATGGCTCTCCACAATTTCCTGTCCTTGCTAGCTCTTAATGAATTGTCTTTTTGATATCATTCTTAAACCTTGTTCTGCCATCAAATCACACAGGCTCATTCTTTTTTTTCTTTTTTCTTTTTTTTTCTATTTGACGTGTCTGTTGGGGACGTAAGCGATTATATCTCTACAAATTTCCCTGTTCTTTGTAGCTTTTAAAAAAGAAATTGTTTTTTTTTCTTAACTCTCCTACAGCTTGCTTCTCTATTCAAGCTCACTAGGTAGGTTATATGTTGTGAACCTCTGTCTCTTCTTCCTTCAATCTGCCCTGTGAGTATCAAATTATCCAAGTCGTCTTTCCTCATTATATTCCCCCAAAAAGTGTTTCCTTTTTGTTTCAAATTTCTCTCGAACTCTAGAACATATTCACTTCTATATAGGAGGATTGATTTTGCCTAAACATCCATTACTGTTTTTTTTCTTTATTTCTAACGAAATATTTCTGTTTCTTAATATTTTGCTTAGCTTTTGGAAGGCACCTTTCGCAATCCGAATGTGCCTATAATAATTACAAAAGCCTAGCGATTCTAAAGTAAATTAAGCAATTCAAAAAAAAGAAATAATATACGAACGGCGTAAACAAAACTTTCGTAGCAGATCTAAAACAGACTTGATCACTGATCACTGGATTGAAATGCCAACGCTACAATTTTGAACATAAATTTCATCCTTAAACGCATTTCCTCTAAAACGGTAAAGAGTTGCAAATATATATATATATGTTAAGAAATGGACAAGGTCCGACAATTTATTTATTAAAGACATTTTTTATGTTTAACGTTGTTATTTCATAGATACAAGTATTTAAGCAAATGCTCTGTTTATGATAAACAGTATTAAATAACATTTACCGGCCTGAATGTCCGAGAAATTTTCATAGAAAATATTCGTTCATTGACAGGATCGAACCTGCATCCTATACGGAACCGTCATTTACGCTGACGTGCCTTACCTCTGGGCCACAATGAACCTTATGGTAGACAAGGTCGAATTTACTGTTTATAAACTACAATCTTCCATGAATCTCGTACATTCATAACTGCTCTGGCGTATCGAATGTAAACAAATGACGTCATATGTTAAGAAATGGACAAGGTCCGACAATTTATTTATTAAAGACATTTTTTATGTTTAACGTTGTTATTTCATAGATACAAGTATTTAAGCAAATGCTCTGTTTATGATAAACAGTATTAAATAACATTTACCGGCCTGAATGTCCAAGAAATTTTCATTAAAATTTGGGGATTAAAATTTAGCAGAAAGAAGTTTTAAAGAGAGGAGTTAAATAACTCTTTAAACGAGTGAGATACAGAAAAATATGAATTATTTTTCAACACATAATTCACTACCGAATCGCTGACCTAAGTTAACATTAAAAAACTGACACCAAAAATGTGTGCATACATTTGTGGTGACACTATGCACAATAAAACGCGATATGATCTAAACTTAAAATCCAGAAGATGAGAGAGAGAGAGAGAGAGAGAGAGAGAGTGTGAGAGAGTGAGAGATAGAGAGTGAGAGAGAGAATGAGAGAGAGAGTGAGAGAGAGAGAGTGAGTGAGAGAGAGAGAGTGAGAGAGAGAGAGAGAGAGGGGAGAGAGAAGAAAAAAGTGAAAGATGGACCGAGCAACTAGAAACGAAGGGCATTTATAAGAGAACCGATGTGTAATCAAGAAAAATTGACAAAGCAAGTAATATCACCTACAGGTTACAAATTTAATATAAACATCTAAAATTATATATATATATATATATATATATATATATATATATATATATATATATATATATATATATATATAAAAGAATAACAAGAAAAAAACTTCATAAACAAATATAAACCTGAACTAAATAGATCATATCCCCACACTCAAAATCACACAACATGCACACAAGGTGACCAAATACAGTGATCAAATCACTCACATGCATGCACGCACGCTCATATGCGGGTATCTGTGGGGCACGAAAATGCACACACACACACACACACACACACACACACACACATATATATATATATATATATATATACGCATGTTGACAAAAGCAAGGAAACTACTCACGGGCACGCACGCACACAAACCCCACACAACTTAGGAAGTACGTGTTTATGTATGTAGGTATATATGTGTGTATATGTGTGTATGTGTATACTGGTTCCATGTAAATGGGAAGTATGTGTGTGTATATGTGTGTGTATATATGTGTGTGTATGTACTGATTTCTTGTGATGGGTCGGTGTGTGTGTGTGTGCGTGTGTGTATGTATGTATGTGTACAAATGTGTTTACTAATTCTTTGTAGTGAGACAGAGTGTATGTATAGAGGAGGAATATACACACGCATATATACACGCATGCTGACAGATACACATGAAAATGGAAATAGATCTAAGAACACACAAGGTTCATTAAAACATTAAAAAATAAGATACCGGTAAGTAATTCATCATTTCTCTCGGACCAATCTTAATTTTTTTATGACCCTTCGAGCAGAACTCTTCAGTGCCAGTTCAAGAAAGGAATTCGGGTTACTAACACATAGAACGAGAATGTCTCATATCGGGAATATTTAGCATCGAAAAACATAAAGGAGAAAAAAATGAATTATTTTTAATAATATGTGGAAATCTCCACCCTTTACATGATGACGGTTGCGAGACCAGAAACACGTGTAGTAAAATCGATGAAGTAGCGCGGTACGCTACGAGCCTGGGCGGGATATATGGAGAACTAGGGCTGACCAGGCGTCTAGTTCCCCCTCTCGGCCTTGCTAGCAGAGTCCAAAAGAGAGGATAAACCAATACAGTTTGGTACCAACGCGGCTGCAGAAGTTGCCGGAAGGTAGCACAAAGTGCCGTCCATCCGCCGTTTGAATTCAGAGTTGTTCTTTTCCTAGACCATTTGCTATCCAAGTCTATAGAACCCAATCTGACCTGCTATTTACCCAAGGGAGAAGAAGAGGATCCATACCTTTCCCAAGGGTATTAGCACGTAAGTGAATGTAATGGATTCGACTGGAATTCGAACTCGGCTCTCCGATTCCTCAATCCATTACTCCACCGTGCCTCCTGTCAGTTATATGTCTTTATATATATATATATATATATATGTATATACCATATGTCTTTATATGTTTAAATAATGATCTGCTGCCCCAGTACACTAAATACACACTCACACAGACATATGTTTTTATATATGTATATGTATATACCATATGTCTTTATGTTATTAAATAATAATACGCTACCCCAGAACACTATGTGTGTGTGTGAATATCTCTATCTATAAAAGGTAGGATATGTGTGTGTGTAACGAATGCACGGCCGCAATTTTCGACGGATTTGCACCAAAATTTACATGCACATGCTCCAAGTTAGCGGAAAGGCCAACACCGATTTTGCATTTCCCAACTCTAATCGATAGTGGAAATAATCGATTTTTTCATGCTTCTACGGCAGTTTTCATGTAGTTTGCGGACATTTTCTACTGGCCAGAGTGAGAGCCTATATCTGGCTGCCACGAATAGTCAGGAAGATTCTATTGGCAAGCGTGAGAGCCAACAGCTGACTGACACGAATGTTAATTAGCATGCTAGCATGCAAAAAAAATCGATAGCTGCATTCGTCACAAGTGGGGAAAATTTAAATCTGCATGGCACTTTACTCTAATTGGTTCATTCGCTTGCTTAAACTCATCGTTGATTCTGATTCCGCAGAACTGAGTTGGGTGTGAAAAAGTATTTGTTGTTAACATTCTTTTTTCATTCGGTTTTTCCATTTACGAGTTCTTTTCTAAAGCTGATCCTTTTGTGTTCATTTTGTTTAGTTCTTTTTTCGTAACAAATTTAATGTTTAGTATAGAGCTTAGAAAAAATTTGCAATGTGAGATAGGCAAAACGTAAAGGTTGTAGCAACATCAGCACGGCAAAGGGCATTCCTTTAAAGGCAAGGAAGGGCAAAAATATTTTAAGTCAAGTGATAGCGATTGCTGTATGAGTCGTACATTTTTTTAATCAAGCACGGGCAACGTCGGACCATGCTGTTAGTAACTATATATATATATATATATATATATATATATATATATATATATATGGATACAGAATAATATCCGATTGCTGATAATGAGACAAAGTGGAAAAGCTTTTCGCACATTTCGTATCTCGGCCATACCATAGTCTTGGGAATGAGACACAAAGTGCGTTGAAAGATGCGGGAAAAACTAGTAAAATCTTTATCAGATGTTGTGGCCAAAACGCTATTTACTTCTTATATTAAATCCATTAACGCCAGTTGCATTTTAAATTACACCCAATAGATTTCTGTTTTTTTTTTTATCCTGTATTATTTTGTTTAGCGCATTGAGCTACGAATGTTTTGCGTTCATCGGAGATATTGCATGTGACCACATTTCAGACTTATTTAATGCTTCTTTCATCATATGAGAAAATAATTCACTAAGATTAAAATACAGTGAAAGTGCACTGATCTCACAATAATCTACGATTAACCCCTGCCTCGGCTCATATTCAATGTGTTACATTATGGACTATACACCCATATAATACAGGGTGACACATAAAAACGGGAACTTTTAACAATCCAATAAAACCAAGAGTGATGGAAGAAAAATATTTTATTCGTAGTAACAGAAACCTTAAAATGTGCCATTTAAGAAACAATGATGGAATTTTCATTTTTTTAAAATTACGTCCTGTAAATGGCGTCCTCCTGTACGAATGCATTCTTGAAATCTGCTATGTTTTCTTTTTATATAAATTATTAAATGAGATACCATGGTGCAAAAAAGGAATAATGAAAGAAGTAAATTGAAGGAAAGTGACCAGAAGAAACCATCCTTAAACATGAAAAAGTGTTAATTTTTTATCTTGCTAGACAGTTTCATTACACACACACACATATATATATATATATATATATATGGTGACTAAAAAAACGGGAACTTTTTAACAATCCAATAAAACCAAGAGTGATTGAAGAAAAATATTTTATTCATAGGAATTGAAACCTTAAAATATGCCATTTAAGAAACAATGATGGAATTTTCATTTTCTAAAATTTATGTCCTGTAGATGTACGAATGCATTCTTGAAATCTGCTGTTGAGATTCCTCATTGATGGCTGCAACATCTCAGCTGGTATACTGTGAATTTCATCTTGGATTCTAAATGGTGAAATGTTTACTTGCTCAAGGTCACTGTCTCGCAGTGTTGCCACTTGCTCATGTCTGGCAATACGCACTTAAAAAATTCCCGTTTTTTTTGGTCACCCTATATATATATATATATATATATATATATATATATATATATATATGTGAAGGCTCCGTTTTTAATTAAACAGTATTAATTACATTTACGGGCCTGAATGTTTGCAAAATTTCCTAGCAAATATGCGTTCTCCGACAGGAATCGAACCTATAAATTAGCGATACAGGCGTGGAATTTCACAAATAGTAATTTACTGACCGTAGATTAGATGCGGTTCAAGTCGAATGTATGGACCACACAGTAAGTACCAAATGTACTATTCAGTCTTAATTAATCTAGCAAGACATATTGTCTGATAAGCTTAATCACATTATCGTTGAAAGACGAAAGGAAAGCATCCTAGGAAATGCCTATCATTTATAACAGAAGCCATTGGTTTCTACCAACGGCTTCACATACTTAAAACTTCTCGTTTTTCACTCTCGCGTGGTCATGTGTGACGTCACGAGCTGCGACGCGATTTGTGCTTCCGCGTCTTGTATATACGAGTTTGTCGTTGCTTTGAAATTTTTCATGCAACAGAAACAGACTATCATTATTGTTTCCTCCATGTATTGCTTGATATATTGAAATGTCATTGTCATCTTTGATAATGGCTTGTGTAAGCCGAAAGCTTAGATTGGATTTAAACATGTATCAATATGGCGATTTTCTTTCTTCTTATAATAATCGATAATGTAATTAAGCTTATCAGCCAATAAGAAAGGAACTTACTTAAAACAAATAAACAACACTTGTATATATTATTTAATGAAACATGCATTTATTATATATATATATATATATATATATATATATATATATATCATTTCGTCCAAGACGTATGGTTTTGCTGAGTATGTGAGTATATAAGAAAATATTATGAAAGAGAGAGAACAATAAAAGAACAGGAATGAAGAAGACAGCAGACAACGATTGACATTGTAATTAAACTTTTACAGATCAATGTTAAATTAGAAGCAAGAAGCCGATTTAGCTTTACAAATTCTGTATTAGTCTTTCGACTGATTTTAAAGCTTTCACTAAATTTTTTATTTCTGAAACGAACTCTATTCTATAGGCTATTCCCCATATAAGGTGATTTTGGATTTTATTCTTTGTCAATATATATATATATATATATAATAATGGACTCTCCCGTCGTTTTCGATGTATGAGGATCTGACAGCTTATTGATTCAGTTATGAAAGTTTGTGCGATAATCTTAAGTGGCATTTAAGACCCGCTAGTGATTTACAAAGGAGGCCACATATGGATCAAGTGTGAGGATTGTGAGATGAGATCACTGTTAGATTGGCTGACCTTTTAGATCTTGCTCTCGCTTCTTGAAGATGATGATGAGTCCACTAAAACACGTTGATGTCCATTCTACCTTCTCCAAGGTTAAGCGCTCAAGGGTGTTATGTGGTATATTGACAGCTGACAAGTTGCTTTTCAGCTTGTGTTTGTATCTTAGCCATGGGTGTCCTACATTCTTGTAGCCCTGATCTAACTGGCCGTACATTAGGATCTTGGGTATCCTGTCATCAGACATGCTCAAGACATGAGCAGTCCACCGTAACTGAGACTGTATGAGAAAAATCTCGATTCCTCCAATATTACACATGTTAAACAGGTCTACGTTAGATGTCCTATATTTAAGCCTAACTCTACAGATTGCACACAGACAGCTTTTATGGAAAACATCTAGCTGGCGTATATGGTACCTATATATATATATATATATATATATATATATATATATATATATATATATATAACGAAAGCACAGTCTACGTTTGTCTGTTTAGTCCATCCGTCAGTTTTTGATTTCTGTAAAAAAAGTAAAATTAGTTACACTCGATCAAAAATCAAATAAATATCTCATTTAAAATTAAATTTAAATTTTAAACAGATTGAAAGGTTTAAAAAAATTTCTTCATCAAATATTTAACTTTCATTTCGTTTTTCGTCGCAATTGCAATCGACGTCCTTCAATTAAACCCTAATTAAAACATTAAGTGAGTTACAGTACGTTGCTCATATGTTTTTTCTTTTTCTAACAGGCGCACTGCGATTTTTTCGAATTATTGCATCGTTCGGGTTCTCTAATTTCTTTCAAGAGTGACATCATGTGACGGAATAATAAAAAAAAAAAAATGAGATTTTAAAAGAAAATAAAAATTGCGCAAATAATAATAGCAAACAAACTACGGAGATTGATTGGGTATAAGAAGAAAGATTATGCCGAAATCAAGGTGTCGAATAAAGATAAAACAATTCTATTATTTCTAAGTTCTTATAACTTTACGTAAATATGACCGCTAAGGTAAAATGCCGAAGGACCAAAATCCCTCTGCAGTGCGCCTTCTAGGCCAGTGTGTATGTATATATATATATGTATATATATATATATATATATATATATATATATATATATATATATATATATATATATATATTATGGTTCTGCTTCGTCAGGCGATAGTAGGTGACCTGTGATAAAAATGATTTATATATTGGAATACTAATATTAATAATAAATTATAGTAAAAAACATTTTACATAGCTACACAAAAGCTTTCATGTTTCAATACTATGGTTGTACTTCGTCAGGGGAAGTTAGATGACTTATGATAAAAAATGATTTATTAGGAAATTTTTAAAAAAATCGGTATTTCCTTTCGGAAGTTGAAGCGGGGCATAAGGTCAGAATTTAAAATATATTTAAATGTATGTCTAGATTAACCAATTAAAAGTCAGATTTACGTTAAAAAAAGAAAAAGAAAAATATGGTCAGAGGGTGGACGTGGGTGGGTTATTTTTTTATAGCTACAAACACTGACCCAAGCATATATCAATATTCCTTACATCAAAATAGCGCATTCTTACTTACCATACTTACTCCATCCACCATAATACCTCAGAACCACCATGAAATCCTAACTGGTCCCCATATGTACAATTTATTGTCTGTGGCGAGAGGGGAATAAAACATCCGAACAATTATCATGAAATTATTTATAAAAGAAGGCACAGAGAAGCTGCGTTATATCTGTGGGTGAAGCGGAGATGCCTGATATGGACAGATAACCTTGTTGATTGTTTTTTGTATTTCATCAAGGATCTCTATATATATAAAAGAGAATCAGCGGATCGTATGTGACAGCAATATTCTAAGCATGGGTAGACTTATAGATATTGAAGATAGATTCCAGAGAGAAGAATTGTCTAGCACTGCACAACTTTCTTAGCAGCTGACTGAGCAATAGATTTAATAGTCATTCCATTTCATGTCAGTTAAGAATGTTAGCTATAAGAACGCCCAAAGGGTCAGTCTCCTGGAACTTAGCATCCGCCATTCTGACAGGAGGCAGAAAGGTGTCTCTCAGCTGATTAATGGAAAGCAGTTTGGGACGGAGGCGTTAAAATTAAGTCATTCTCAGTGAATTATAGATTGTTTTTGAGATCAGCTGCCAATTTGAACTCATCGAAATAATCAGACTTACTATCGAGACAGGAGTAATGGATGTGGCATCAGAATAGATCCCAAATTGAGATCTGCTGCAATAGGGGAGGTTGTTAATGAAAATTAAAAAAAAAAGGAGAATTA